>ML099043.1:3748-18278 GCA_003697995.1 Taxidea taxus jeffersonii
TCCAGTGATGTGGAGCACTTTTTCATGTGTCTGTTGGCCATCTGGATGTCTTCTTTGCAGAAATGTCTGTTCATGTCCTCTGCCCATTTCTTGATTGGATTATTTGTTCTCTGGGTGTTGAGTTTGCTGAGCTCTTTATAGATTTGGATACTAGCCCTTTATCTGATATGTCATTTGCAAATATCTTCTCCCATTTTGTCAGTTGTCTTTTGGTTTTGTTGACTGTTTCCTTTGCTGTGCAAAAGCTTTTGATCTTGATGAAGTCCCAATAGTTCATTTTTTCCCTTGCTTCCCTTGTCTTTGGCGATGTTCCTAGAAGGAAGTTGCTGTGGCTGTGGAAGTCGAAGAGGTTGCTGCCTGTGTTCTCCTCAAAGATTTTGATGGATTCCTTTCTCACACTGAGGTCCTTCATCCATTTTGAGTCTATTTTCGTGTGTGGTGGGAGGAAATGGTCCAATTTCATTTTTCTGCATGTGGCTGTCCAATTTTCCCAACACCATTTGTTGAAGAGGATGTCTTTTTTCCATTGGGCATTCTTTCCTGCTTTGTCGAAGATTAGTTGACCATAGAGTTGAGGGTCTATTTCTGGGCTCTCTGTTCTGTTCCATTGATCTATGTGTCTGTTTTTGTGCCAGTACCATACTGTCTTGATGATGACAGCTTTGTAATAGAGCTTGAAGTCTGGAATTGTGATGCCACCAACTTTGGCTTTCTTTTTCAATATTCCTTTGGCTATTCGAGGCCTTTTCTGGTTCCATATAAATTTTAGGATTATTTGTTCCATTTCTTTGAAAAAATTGGATGGGATTTTGATAGGCATTGCATTAAATGTGTAGATAGCTTTAGGTAGCATAGACATTTTCACAATATTTATTCTTCCAATCCATGAGCATGGAACATTTTTCCATTTCTTTGTGTCTTCCTCAGTTTCCTTCATGAGTACTTTGTAGTTTTCTGAGTATAGATTCTTTGCCTCTTTGGTTAGGTTTATTCCTAGGTATCTTATGGTTTTGGGTGTAATTGTAAATGGGATTGACTCCTTAATTTCTCTTTCTTCTGTCTTGTTGTTGGTGTAAAGAAATGCAACTGATTTCTGTGCATTAATTTTATATCCTGACACTTTACTGAATTCCTGTACAAGCTCTAGCAGTTTTAGAGTGGAGCCTTTTGGGTTTTCCACATATAGTATCGTATCATCTGCAGAGAGCGATAGTTTGACTTCTTCTTTGCCAATTTGGATGCCTTTAATTTCTTTTTGTTGTCTGATTGCTGAGGCTAGGACTTCTAGTACTATGTTGAATAGCAGTGGTGATAATGGACATCCCTGCTATGTTCCTGACCTTAGCGGAAAAGCTTTCAGTTATTCTCCATTGAGACTGATATTTGCGGTGGGTTTTTCATAGATGGCTTTGATAATATTGAGATATGTGCCCTCTATCCCTACACTTTGGAGAGTTTTGATTAGGAAGTGGTGCTGTACTTTGTCAAATGCTTTTTCAGCATCTATTGAGAGTATCATATGGTTCTTGTTCTTTCTTTTATTAATGTATTGTATACATTGATTGATTTGCGGATGTTGAACCAACCTTGCTGCCCTGGAATAAATCCCACTTGGTCATGATGAATAATCCTTTTAATGTACTGTTGGCTCCTATTGGCTAGTATTTTGGTGAGAATTTTCACATCTGTGTTCATCAAGGGTATTGGTCTGTAATTCTCTCTCTCTCTTTTTTAAAGACTTTATTTATTTATTTGACAGAGATCACATGTAGGCAGAGAGGCATGCAGAGAGAGAGGGGGAAACAGGCTCTCTGCCAAGCAGAGAGCCAGATGTAGGGCTCGATCCCAGGACCGAAAGCAGAGGCTTTAACCTACTGAGCCACCCAGGTTCCCCTGAAATTCTCTTTTTTGATGGGATCCTTGTCTGGTTTTAGTATAGGACAAGTTTATATTGGGATGCAGTCTCTTGCCCTGTACCTTCATGTCACTATATGGAAATGACTATGAACCACATAAATAGGTTTCACTAAATCCACACTAAATATATCCAAACTAAATGGTCCCTTGCCATTCCGATGCCTTCAAATAAAAATAGAAATGTGATAGAGGCAGAAAGGAGAGTTGCAAGTAACTTTAGCCAATTAAGGTTAAAATATCTTTTATAGATTTTATGAAAATATGAGACAAATTGAGTACATTGCTAGAGTCCTTCTCAAGACTTTGGGAAGGGCCAGTTTTTTTTTAATATTTTATTTATTTATTTTTGAGAGAGAGAGAGAAAGCGCAAGCTCAGGCAGACAGAGTGGTAGACAGAGGCAGAGGGAGAAGCAGGCTCCCCGCCAAGCAAGGAACCCAATGTGGGACTCGATCCCAGGACGCCGGGATCATGACCCGAGCTGAAGGCAGCCGTTTAACCAACTGAGCCACCCAGGCGTCCCAGGAAGGGCCAGTTTTAGTGAGAGACCCTGAAAAGTTAGTTCCGTTAACCTTATAATCTGCCTCTGCTGTGACCATATCAATCATAATTATTTTATTTTATGATTTTTTTATTTTATTATGTTATGTTAGTGACCATAGAGTACATGATTAGTTTTGATGTAGTGCTCCATGATTCATTGTTCGTGTATAACGTCCAGTGCTCCATGCAATACGTGCCCTCTTTAATACTCAATCATAATTATTTTAAAGCCTCTTTCAAATCACTTTATTTAGGCACAGCAGTTGCCTCAGTGGACTCTTTCCATGGTGTAGTTTTACTTTGTATTATCTGTAATCTTGGGCTATGAAGTCCACCTCTGTGGGGTTTGCTTTCTGTGGGAGTCCAGTGGGCCAGTGGTAACTTGGTGGTTGCCTTTAACTGGGTTCCAGTAAATGTTTATGCTACTTTCTCAGCTAGGGTAGGGGGTCACACTTTCAATATACAGTATAAAAGTTGTGAACTTAGACTCACAGATTTACATGGCACAAACTGGACATTCCAGCTACTTGCAGGTAGTTGATGATCATGTGCCCAAAAGACCATCTGGCTTTGACCCCAAACCTCCAGCTGCTACCTGTAGTTCTCTCTTCACACTTGTGCGGTAGATGTCAGCCTTAGTTTCTCCTTCCCTGAATCATTGGGTAAAGCTCTTCTAGACTACGATTCATGTTTGAGGCAGCCCTTCAGGGGTCTGGGCAAGATCAGTTTTAGCCTTTCAGGAGCACAAAGCCATTGGTCTTCTTTCTCTGCATACACCAGAAACCCATTCCACAGCTATTAGGACTTAAATACAGATCCAAGACTCACACGGGTCATTTTAGTTTCTCTTCTTGCTTGCCACACTGACTTTGAGTTCTCTCTTCATTTTTTAAAAAAAGATTTTATTTATATTATTTTTGTATTTGACAGAGATCACAAGTAGGCAGAGAGGCAGGCAGAGAGAGGAGGAAGAAGGCTCCCAGTGGGGCAGAGAGACCAGGACCCTGGGATCATGACCTGAGCCGAAGGCAGAGGCTTTAACCCACTGAGCCACCCAGGCACCCCGAGTTCTCTCTTCATTTTTGTCACCTGCCTTGCTTTCAAACTCTCCTATGTGTCCAACATCCTCTTGTTAGATCTTATCTGATATAGCCATGTGTTTGGAATTGGGGAATGATCACTTGAGTAAATGTAGGCAGGTCAGCTGCAAATCATTCATTCATTCAACACTGTATTTTTGAGTGCCCTTCATGTGTTTCATGCTTCCTAGAGTACTAGCTATGTGTCAATATGTAATTCAATTCCTTGCCCTTGTGGAGTTTACTTTCTAGTAAAATGGTATCTGTTCTTTTGTGCTGAGGACTCTTTTTCTTCCCATGCAGAAAGGGTGAGGTGAAGGGGGTAAGATCCCTCTCTTGTCTTTTCTGTATGTATCTGAGGTTACAAACATGCTATAGCAGCTCTGTGACTATGAGTCCTGTCTGAATAATCTGAGGCTATTTAAAGTAAACTGTGAGTCTTCCATATAGTCTCAGTGTTCTCACACATTTTACTACTGAGGACCTTTATTTAGGAAGGATTTTTCTGTTATACACAGTGCAATAATAATTAAGCCCCCTGCCCCAGTTGTTTGTGCATGCTCAACAACATAATTCTTTAATTATTTGAAAATAATTTTTCTTTTTATTCACTTTTATTTATGTACAGAAAAATTCACCTTTTTGGTGTATAGCTCTAAGAGATTTGAGAAACTGTAGTCATGCAACCACCACAATCATGATACAAAATGGTTTCATCACCCCCCAAATAGTCCCTCATCCCTTTTGTAGTCAAATCTACCTCTGCCCTCCAGGCTTTGGCAACCACTGATCTGTTCTTGACCCTTCAGCGTTGTCTTTTCAAGAATGTCATGCAAATGGTATTAAACAGGATGTAGCCTTAGGTATCTGGTTTCTTTCACTTAGCTTAATATATTTGAGATTCAACATATTGTTGCATGCACCAGTAATTTGTTCCTTTTCTTCCATTTTTAAAAGAAAAGCCCTAATCAGAATTTCTTATTTATAAAAGCTTATCATGGTCAACAAGAATTGATTGAAATGTGATATTTCTAGTTGCTAAGATACAATCAATTAATTATGTCTAATGTGTGCCACATTATAGATTCTTAGGGAAAAAAGAAATAAGACTTCTGACTTAAAAAAATATTAAAATAGGAACAAACATACTGGAAGGAGGGAGTTCAGAAAGTATTGCAATCCCAGGAGAAGTCAAAAGAATATGGTTGGAAACCTGATAGATGGTTAATATAAGATTTTTTTTTAAAGATGTTATCTATTTATTTATTTGACAGAGAGAGAGATCACAAGTAGGCAGAAAGAGAGGCAGAGAGAGAGAGAGGAAGGGAAGAAGGCTCCCTGCCTAGCAGAGAGCCCAATGTGGGGCTGGATCCCAGGACCCTGGGATCATGACCTGAGCCAAAGGCAGAGGCTTTAACCCACTGAGCCACCCAAGTGCCCCTTAATATAAGATTTTTAAAGCTGCTTTGAGTAGTGCTCAACAAATATTTGTTGAATAGTTGAAGAATGGAATGATGGCATCTCATTAAACCTTAGGGACTTCCTGAATCCTGGAGACTCCAAAGTTGATGATTATGTGCCCAAAAGACCATCTCATCTGGCTTTGACCCCAAACCTACCAGCTGCTACCTATAGTTCTCTCTGATGCTGGTGTAGCAAAGGTTTTAGCATCTTCTCAACCTCATGGCTTGTGAGGCAACACAAAAGAGCAGCCAGTTAGCACACTGCAGTCATTGTTCTGTATCTTTCCAGAAGCTTGTTTGGGGTCTGCCTGCCAGGCTGCACACCTGCTCCAGATTGCCTAGTCACATGGCCCACTGAGCAGTGACTTCCCTTACATGAGGTGGCCACACATCTTCTTTAATCAGGCAAGCAAAGTGTTTATGGCATGAGCCAAATTTCACCTTTAGATGCATACTCAGAGTCCCCATTTCAGGTGACAAGAAGCAACTGTACCTCTGGGGGCAAGGATGATCCCCTGTGCCTGAAAGGGCTGGTGTCTTCCCACACCTGTGTGCTTTGTACTCAAGCCAAAAGGATATAAGACACATATTAAATATAATCACTGCTTTGAAGTAGCTTACTGCCATTTTGGAGGCAGCATGCCATGGTGCAGAAGGTTCTTATTGCATGTTTGCTGAGTGAATGGTATGTCTCTGTCCTTTTAGGCAGGAGATATTGGTGTATAGAATCTTGGAGTTGGAATGACCTTAAATGTCATCCAGTTGGGCTAACCAGGTGACCACTGTTGCTTGACAGCCATATCTGCTTCTCTGCTTCCCCTCTGTTTCATCACATTAGATAGCTAATATCTTACCATGGGATATGTCTCCCTGGGCATTCTCCGATAACCTAGCTCAGCAGCATGAATCTGCTAGCTTCTTGGCTATGAGCAACTTCTGGTACACCAACTGGGAATAAGAGTGAGAGGCCCTGGTTTCCTCTGGTGATTATTAAACTTGATTGTAGCCAACTTCCTGATAGACAAGGATTTGATTTAAAAGCCCACTCCTTTGTTTGAGTTTTATGGGCATATGTTGCATCCATTTGAAAGATCATCTTAGTTTCTCTTTTTTTTCACTTTTTATATAGAACTAAGGACTTGATTTATTAGACTCCTACAGTGTAAATTATTAGAGTTTACTAAAATTTGGTATCCAACACTAAAACTGTTAGCTTATTTAAAACTTTGAGTTAGAATTCCTTTCCTTACAAATACAGACCTTCTTGGTGTTCTTTAACATGATAAGCTCATTCTCACCCCAGGATCTTTGCCCTTATTATTTCCTTTGAAGACTTTGGATAATAATGACTACAAGAAATACCTAATTTTTATTAGGGCAAATCTGTTTCCCCTTGTCTTTTCTTCCTTGGCTAAATTTTTCTCACTGATGCCAATAACATGTACCCCTGGCAACCCCTTTCAGAGAGAGGGAGAGAGAGACAGGTATTGCTGAAATCCAACTCATCTCCCAAGTGCCTGGAATGTGTGATATAATTTCCCATTAGCTGAGTTTCAGTGTTTTCCTAACATTAATTTTGGACTTTGACCTTCACTGGGAGAGGCTAGATCAGAATTCAGCAATTAAAAATTTTGATTGTATGCTCCTTGTAAACATCGTGTAAATGGCCATAAATACAGATTGCACGTTCCGGTTTACTTAACCTTCTCCTACTTTGTGATGTAGATTAAAATTGTCTTCTATCATTTTTACAGATCTTTAAAATTGGGATCCACTCTCACATAATCAAGAGGTGACCGCATTTGTTAGCCTTTGTGTAGAGCATAAAATATCCCTTGGAAATAAGACAATTGAAACCCACAGTTCAGAAAGAGCTCATCCATGCTTTAGTTTAGCAATCTTATCCAAGGAGCTGGGTGAACAGTGATCAAAAACACAAATGGTATTCAACCAAAGAAATTCATAATATACTTTAAGTATGCACTGAATCTTTTATTAAAATATTTTGGCTTATTAAATGCCTTATTTAAGGTTGCTTTTCAAATAAACTTTTAATAAGGATCATAAGTGTACTGCAGTGTAGTTGGTGCATCCATTAAAAGGGAGAAATACGCCATGTAGTCATAAAACCTGTAAACTGCCATTTTGTAAGTGGCTAAGAAGTGAATTGCCACAGAAACCCAGACTTGCAGCAGCTGCAAATAAAGGAAAGAGGTTTCTTAATGCTGACACTGATCATGAAACTGATATTTTATTTAGATGAGGTTGCAGCACAGAGCTCACGGAAATCATGTTTATAGTCTTCATGCAATAGAAATACAAGCAATAGTGTATATTTTGGCAGGTAGTGCCCGATTTAGTTGTAATAATTCACAGCACTGCTCCAGGCCTTCCATGTTGCTCCAGGCAAAAACCTGTATTATAAATTATAGCACACAAAGCTGAATTTGACCTACCAGTTGATGCATAATAAACTGACTTAATTCTGAATATTAACTACACATTGTGGCCTAAAGGTTTTATGCTCTCTAAATGTAACAATAAATTATACAAAAATCTTCCTCTTGGGTGAAGCCTAAATATAAATAAATCCCCAATCTTAATACTATGCCGAAAGACCGGTTACTATAGATACCAGAGAGAATATATTAATCTTAAATATTATTGCAGAATAAAATAACTTCAGAATATCACTAAATACCTGAACTAATTATAGAAATTTGGGGAGAAGTTTCAGTACTTTAATAAACCACTTTTCCATTTGGCCCATTTCTTGAGCGGTAAATGGGAAGATGCCTTCTCTCTTCGTTGATCAGCATGAGTAAAATGGTTTGTTTTAAAAAATTCTCTCCTGTCCCAGACACAGGGTTTAGTTCATATAAATGTGTCCATATAAGTGCTCAGCAAATATTTTTCAGTGAAAGAATGAGTTCTGAATGTTTTGGAACATTGCATATCAGATCAAACCAGCCTTAGGTTTGAGGAATATGTTTTCCTAGGTTTAGATATTTTGCTCTACAAATGACTTCCTGTGTTATTTTGAGCAAATCCCTTTGCTTCTCTGAGCCTCTTCATTTGCTTATAAAGGGAGATTAAGAGAAAAAGGACCCATCGCTATCTCACAGGATTGTGGTTTATGAAGAGTTGAGACCAACGTCTGTGAAGTGTTTTGAAAATTATTATCTCTGGCAAATATATATTACACAGGGAAGCAATGACCAACCCTAGCATAAGGGGTAGACTCTCTTTGCCGTGCTCATATTGTGTGACTCTACCTCTACCGGCCACAGTTGACTAGACCTGGGGTAGTCAGTCAGATCTTCTCTTGAGAATTTGAACTGAGAGATCCAGAGTCTGAAGATTGTTTCATAATTGTCCCCAACCTGGAACTTCCTTCATGGACTCTGGTTCTGTTTCCCTGTCTCTGCTTTCCATGAGCTGTGCCTGTATCCTAATAACAGACCTCTCTTTCCTCAAGTTAGGTTGAATGGGATTCTATTTCTGGCAGCTGAATGATCCCTAAGACAATTTTTTGCAAGTCCCTTCACTCACTACTTGAACAACTACTGTAATCCAGACTCGGGAATTTTTGGTTTACTATTAGGAAGATAAAACATAAAACTAACTACAATATGAGTCAAAAAATTCTAATATATGTAAAGATATGAGCTGTGGTTTAAATGAGATAGCAGGGAGAAATAATACCTGCTTATGAATGAGAGGTAGATTAGGAAAGACCTAATAGATTAAAAACCTCATATACATCCTTTCTGTATGTACACTGCCCCTATCATGGTGCAAACTCCCCGTTACGTCTTGTGGGGACCATAACAGTAGCTTCGTAACTGTTATCTTCTCACTTAGTCTGCCCTCCGTGCTGCCGCCAGAGTTACCTGATAATATCCAACATGTAATATCAGACACTGATCCTAAAATGGCCCTTAAAAGACCCCCACACCTATGTTTTATAGTTAACTGTTTATGCATCTGTCCTTCTCTGAAGAAGCAAGTAAAAGGCAGAGCAGGTGCTCCTTATGTTTGCCTCTTGAATGAACAAATGGAAGGTGCTCCTGTAAGGGGCTCAGTGCTGTGATTATTTAATTTGGATGGGGATGACTTTTGGATTTGTCCTAGAACAATGGCTAAGATTTTGAAAGGTGGATAGAGGACAAAGGCTTTAAGGACCTGGGAACAAGAGTCTGAGCATGAATGGAGGAGGGAAGTTCAGAGCAATTTCAGGGAGAGGATGTCTTCCAGTTTGGCTGGAACAAAGGGAAGAGATAATGAAGATAAAGAAAGAAGATAATGTTGGAAAAATCAGTTGGGATCCTCTTGTGGAGGATTTTAATTTAAAAAAAAAAATGCGAGGGACACCTGGGTGGCTCAGTTGGTTAAGCAGCTGCCTTGGACTCAGGTCATGATCCCAGCGTCCTGGGATCGAGTCCCACATCGGGCTCCTTGCTCAACAGGGAGCCTGCTTCTCCCTCTGCCTCTGCCTGCCACTCTGTCTGCCTGTGCTCATTCTCTCTGACAAATAAATAAATAAAATCTTTAAAAAAAAAAATGCGAGCTTAATTTGGTAGGCACCAGGGAGTCATGTCCATTGAGCATAATGGTGATGTGATCAAAACTGGCTTTTAAGGAGCTGAACCTGAGAGAGGTGCAGAGGGGGGATTGGAATGGGAAGACCTGGTTACTCTCATCATGCGCCAAGGGAAGAGGGCCAGTCACGCTCTCCCATTATTTTATAAAGAAATATAAATATATATTCTTTCTTATATATATATATATATAAATATATATATATATAAAGTTATAAAGAAATTAACTATTTCTTTAGATTTTACTATTCTCTATTTGGACAAATTAAAAAAAAGAGTTGCCCACCTTGGCAGTCTCCTTTTCCTTCATCTGAGGTATTGCAAGAATTTTTGGGGGGCTTTAAAGCATCTGATAGACAAGAACAAGGGCATATCATCCCCATCCAGATGATCACCCTTTCATTTTTAGTAATGCTGGAGAGATGGAAATGGTTTGATATGGAGACACGCTTGACCTGTTCTATTTTTGCCATGCTTTCAGGCGGCTTAACAAGAACACCGGGTTCCTGCTTCGACAAGGGAATTGGAAGGTTTCACTTTCCCTCTCTGGTTTTGGTTTCCCTTCTGGCTCCCCCTACTCAGCAAAATTCAGAAACTTTGACCTCCAAGTTTAAGTTGCTTGTATCACAAATATCACTTACTCTGTGAAGCCTTCTTGGATTCTTCGCCATCCCTGAAGCCTGAAGTGATTCCCCCTCTATGTTATTTCCTTTTTCCCACCTGAAATTCTGATTATTTGTAAAATGACTTTCCATGCCTTCTAGCCTAAAATGTCCTTGAGGTCGGAATCAGCTCTTACTCATCCTTACTACCCCTCTCCCCTCATCTGTTTCATTGATCACGTGTCTTACACATAGCAGGGCACCAATAGTTTATGTTTGAATAACACGTAATATTGCGCACAAATTACCTATGTATCAGGAAATGAAGGCTTTATCATCCCTACTTCCATTTTTCAGATTAGGAAATAAGAGTTTGAATGACATAGCTAAGTTGCATAACATGGCAAAGCAAAGACCAAAAGCTATTTTTGGCCTTCTAAATTCATAAATACTCTTTCTACTACACCCTCCTACCTCATGCTGTCTGATGAATGAGTGAATTTGAATTTTAGTGAGAATTTCTTCAGGGGGAATTACACAAAATTTTCGTGAGGAAAGAACCTGTTGAGATGCCATCACACTCGGCAGCATCCTGGGGAGGCACATATGACAAGCAGGGTGGTGTGGGAGAGTGCCGCAATCCGTCTCAAGTATTTAAAATTCAGCCATTAATCATAACAGCTGCATTCTTGCTTCAAGTGATCAGCTACTAATGATTTCGACATTCTGAGTTTTAGAAATTCCTATTAATTGTCCTTAAAAAAAGGGCAAGAATGAATAATCTTGACTTCATTTGTGAGGAAAGAATCAATCTCTCATTCTCTTAGCTGCTCTCACTTTCCTTTTTTCCCTTCAAAATCATTTGATCTAAAGTGCAGTTATTTTCTGGCTCCTTATTTCTCTGGGTCTGACTTTTAAAGGCTTCATGTTCTAGGTAACAGTTTGACCCTCAGAATCAACAGAGAGTGCTGGGTCCCGTGCTAATAGGTGCCTCTAGGAGTAGCATGTATGAGCTGGCTTAGACAGGAGGCCGGACAGGAGATTGAAGAGTAAACATCTAACTCATACTAGTACGGTGATGAAATTCTTCAATACTGAGAAGCCAGCATAGCGTTAAAGATAATATATGAGTACATATATGTGTGTATACATATATAGATGTGTGTGTGTGTGTGTGTGTGTGTGTGTGTGTATGTGTATGTGTGTATGCGGGTGTCTGTGTCTATATCTGTATCATCTATGTATAGTCACCACATGCCATGGTTGCTTAATACAAAAGCTCTTGGGTTTTTCCATAGTTCCTTTTAGTCCTTGCTCATAAATTTGTAGAATTCAGTATGAAGGTTTGGTGGCTTTCAAAATGGGTTCTCATTCTAACTTGTTATGCAAGGTAATCAGTCCATCTCCAGTAAGTCACTAATGATTTCAGAAAGACTAAGCCATTCCATATAGATAGCATTCAACTGCTAATAAGTTAGGAATTTAACTTTCTTTCTAATGGGAACACTCCTAAGATGATTCCATCAAATTAATTTTTAATCATTTGCATTTAGACATTTTGTATGAACCTGTGTATTAGTTTGCTAGGACCGCTGTAACAATGTACCACAGTGGTGCCTGGGTGGCTGAGTCTGTTGAGCATCTGATTTGTGATTTCATCTCAGGTCCTTATCTCAGGGTCATGATATAGAGCCCCAGGTTGGGATCCATGCTGAGTGGGCAGTCTATTTCAGATTCTCTCTCTCTGCCCCCACCTTCTTCCTGCACACACTCTTTCTCTCAAATAAATAAATAAATCTTAACAACAACAGCAACAGTGTACCTCAGAGTGAGTGGCTTACATAACAGAAATTTATTGTTTCGTAGATCTTGAGGCCAGAAGTCCGAGATCAAGATGCTGACGTGGCTGTGTTTCGGGAGGGATTATTCCAGTCTTTCTCCCAAATCCTAGTAGTTCCTTGGCTCTTGGCAGCAGAACTTCAGTGACATTCTTCCTGTGTGCACATCTGTGTCCAAATTTCCCCTTTTGATGAGGACACTGGTCATAGTAGAAGCCCACCCTACTTCAGTATGACCTTATCTTAATTAATTACATCTACAACATTCTATTTCCAAATAAGGTCATATTCTGAGGTGCTGGGAGTTAGGACTTTAACAAATGAGTTTTGAGAGGAAAGAATTCAACCCACAACAACCAATTAAATCTTCGGTGTTCTAGAAGGACCCAACTACCCCCTCACTCAAATTCCACATTTTGTTTTTGTTATAGGTATCCTCACATGACAAGATGGTCGCCAGGGATGTTAGCAATTAAGCCAGCCAAATCTATGGAGTTAATTTCATGGGTGCATGACTTGCCAGGACAAGGTCTCAGCTCCATTACCTGTCTCAACTAAGTTGACAAGCATTAAATAATAGTTGCCACCATTTTTCAGGTTCCCACAATATATGAAAGAGTATTTTAGGGTTGTATAGATATTATATAATCCTTAGAAAAACACTACAAGTTACTATTTATAATGCCCATTTTATAGATTATAAAACAGGCTCAGATGTTTTAAGAGACTTATTCTTGGTCATAAAGACTCCAGAGATCACACCTCACAGTGTTTCAGAAACCTGCTGCCATCACTGAGTTGGTCTGGAATCATCTGCAGATCTGGTGTCTGATCTGCCTTGGGTAACTCATCAACATGGCCTCACCCTATTTGGGGCCCTTGATCCAAATACCCAGGAACTTTCCCATTTAAAAACAATTTTGTTATTTTGTTTTGGGAGGTTTTCCAGTTTGTTACCACATCCAGAGACCAGATCTACGGTTGTTGACTTGGTTAGCACCTCTTCTTTTTCCTTCTAGCCCCCTTCTAGACCCTTCCAGATCCCTGCTCTTGAAATTCTGGCTACTGGCAGTGATGCTTTACCCATTTGTAAGGACCTGCTTGGAGCAGGACTTGCTAGAGGGCAGGTGCGCTGCCTGTTTGATCAGTCTCCCCATAGACTGAGCTCAGTTTGAATGATACTCTAATTTTTTCAGATTCTTGGGACACTATGATTAACACTGGTTGTGTTATCCCTTGGGTGGGCTCAGGTTGGCATGTGAGAGAGACTACTGTTACTGGATAATTAATAAATTAAATAAATATTTGTAAGCACTATACTGTACGTTAGTTTAACAGTTCTAGAAGCCACAGCCATGTTTCCTTTCCTCCTAGAGCATCTCAGTCTCGCTCCAGACCCAGTTTACCCCCCTATTCTTGAAGTTTCATCACTGAGATCTTAGCATGCTCTGAAACCATGGCTGCATGAGTTAGAATATATCTATGAGACAGAAGCCTGTGGAATTCTTAAAGTGAAATTTTCAAATAATCTGTGCTCCAAAAAATTTCAGGTTTTAGCTATACTATGTTATTCTGATTCACATGCATTCTATTATCATTGCTTGAGTAAATGATAAAGTGGTGGAGGTATGACTCATATTTTGTCTATGCCAGGGGCCAAAATCTGGGGATACCATGAAAGTGTGTATTGTGTTTGTAAATGCCATCCATCTTGTGTGCCATGGGGCAAAAAGTCTAGTAACTGCATGTTAGGTCAATTTCAAATGACTATGGCAAACCCGTCAAACACTTTGCCTTCTCCTCAGTGATCCACAGTGAATCTCTTATTTCACAAATGCCTCTAAATGTGCTTTGAGTCTATTTATAAGTGGCCTATACCACCTCCAGGGCTGGTAAGTCCCATAAGTTTCCTACCTGCTGTGTGAGGTTATATTTCCTTTCAATTGTTCCCAAATGGTTTCCTTCCAATTTGGAGCCTGCTCCCCAGTCCTCATGTGTAGGGTTAGCTGAACAAGGCCATGTACAACTTCTCACTTCCCTTCATCATTATCTTCGGAGACTTTGATTGGATTGTTTCTGAGTTCTGGTCTTTTCAGGCTGAGGAAGCTGTATCGTTTGAAAGCTTTCCTAGCACTGCAAAGGCTGCCTACCCTTGATCATCCTGGCTTCCCTTCACAGTGGGTCTGCTCTGGCTGTTAAATCTCTAGAATTATGGCACCCAGGACAGCAGGGGGTCTCCCAGGCACGACCCCCTCCCCCAACCCAAACCCCTTGCCAGCGATGATAATGAAATCTCTTGGTTGCATCTTCCTTGCTTTCATCCCCTGAAGATTCCTTCAGCCAGGAGAGTGTCCCTCTGAGAATTCTAAAACAGCAGACATCCCACAAAAAAGAGAAGCAAATTTCCTCCAGGGTCACGTCATGTGCTATCATTCCAAGCGTCTGATTTTTAGATCTTGAAGTTTTGAAAGCCCCCGAAGAGAGGGATC
>RCUC01117674.1:0-22279 GCA_003697995.1 Taxidea taxus jeffersonii
CCCTCCACAACAAAGAATCACCTTGGCTTAAAAAGTTGAGCCAATTAATCAAGTCCCTAAATAAGACAAGGAAGACGACCCAATTTACACAGCAAGGTCTGACAACTGAAGGAGACACCAGAACAAAGTTAAAACAGTCTCTACCAAAACACTATTGACCATAATAAGAAATCATCTCCTTGACTGAGGATATGCATCAACGAGAGGGTAAAGCTAACTTTATAAATGGCTCAGCAGCTCTCCTCCTCCTGAAGTTTCACTTGGGAAACTAAATATTCTCGAAATTTTACAGATATGCCCAAGTAAAAGAAAATGGCAGGCATTCCTAAGTGATATAAAACTTGCCCACCCATCAAATAAATTTCAAACACTCATTAAATAATCCCCAATGAGTTGAGAAAACCTGGGGTCCTTAAGCCCTTTGCTTTTTTTTTCCCATAAAACAGAACAAAATGCCTCAAATCAATCATGAATACTAACGTAAAAAAATTCTCAATCTGTTCCTTTGGATTCCTGTTCAGTACATGCACTGCTCTCCTTTCCCATTTACCTACTCTGATCCTCAAGGTCCAGCTCAAATCCAGCCAACCTCACTCCTCCAACTCCAGCTCTCACATGGCCATAAAACCAAAAGCCCCATTAAGAGAAAGAAAAGATCGATACTTAACTATTTTTGTGTCTTTGGAATTAAAAACAACCAATACAGTAGTTAACAGTTTCTGGACTCTGTTTTCTGGCTACACCTATCACATGACAGGAATATTTAACTCTCCCCATGGAAAGAAATGAGAGGGGAAAAAAAAAAAATCCCAAACACCCAACATTTTACCTCTTCTTCACTTTCTTTATCTTCGTCATCTGAAGACTCTTCTTTGTTTTTCTTTTCATCTTCATCACTGCTGGATTCATCTGACAGAATTTCAGGACATTTGGTTCGCTTAGCTTTCCTTGCCATTCCAGAACTGTTCCGTTCCTTTTTGTTGCCTTTGCTAGAACTTTTTTTAGATTTTGGCAATGGCTGTGTACAATAAAATAAAGATAACACCAATGGGCAATTATGCTTCCAAGTCAATCATTCTTGGTAACTACTTATTAACTCAATCACTCTTATTCCTGTCTCAAGAAGTATTTCCAAACTTAGCAGCTTTACAGACAACAATTCATCTTTGAAGTGTCAAGCTGATCTTTTTGTCCACACTACCCTTTCATTTGTGTTCTAACACCTGGGTAAGACTCTTCACAAACGCTGAAATACATACTCTGTGTTCTGACATGGGATTAGAAGCCCAGCACACACTGCATTAATCCCAGACAATTATTTACACTTTATCAAGGCAATATTTTGAGTTAGACTTGTAATTTATTTCATTGCTATAAGCATTAAAACTGTCAATGCCATCAGGGAAATACAAATCAAAACCTGCAATGAGAGATCACCTTACACCAGTCAAAATGACTAAAATTAAGAAGTCAGGAAACAGATATTGGCGAGGATGTGGAGAAAGGGGAACCCTCCTATGCTGTTGGTGGGAATGCAAGCTGGTGCAGCCACTCTGGAAAACAGCATGGAGGTTCCTCAAAAAGTTGAAAATACAGCTACCCTGTGACCCAGCAATTGCACTACTGGGTATTTAGCCCACGATACAAATGTGGTGATCCAAAGGGGCACATACACCCAAATGTTTACAGCAGCAATGTCCACAATAGCCAAACTATGGAAAGAACCTAGATGTCCATCAGCAGATGAATGGATAAAGATGTGAGATTTATATATCTACATAGATATATACATACACACACATATAAACACAATACATATATACACACACAAATGCACATACACACAATGGGATATTACACAGCCATCAAAAATTGAAATCCTGCATTTGCAACAATGTGGATGGAACTAGAGGGCATTATGCTAAGCCAAATAAGTCCATCAGAGAAAGACAATTATCATGTGATCTCACTGATATGAGGAATTTAAGAAACAAGACAGAGGATCATAGGGGAAGGGAGGGAAAAATGTAACAAGACAAAACCAGAGAGGGAGACAAATCATAAAAGATTCTTAATCTTAGGAAACAAAAAGGGTTGCTGGAGGGGAGGGAGGTGGGAGGAATAGGGTGGCTGGGTGATGGACACCGGGGAGGGTATGTGCTATGGTGAATGCTGTGAACTGTGTAACACTGATGAATCACAGACCTGTACCCCTGAAACCAATAATACACTATATGTTAATAAAAAATTAATAATCTCATCCAAAACACCAAAAACCTATTAATGCCAGAGAAGACTCTTGCTTTAGGGGATCCTCCAATCAAAAGACTGCAGACATCCATAAAGGAAATAAAACCTCACTTTACACATCGTGAATTTGTGATCTATATAGTTTATATTCATATTACCTCTGGGCTCTACTTTCAGTAATACCAAAATTATACTCTCATTGATGATTCTAAATATGCAATTAGTGTTGGCATGTTAATTATGAAGCTAATTAAGAACCACAAAATAGGGGCGCCTGGGTGGCTCAGTGGGTTAAAGCCTCTGCCTTCGGCTCAGGTCATGATCTCAGGTCCTGGGATCGAGCCCCGCATCGGGCTCTCTGCTCAGCAGGGAGCCTGCTTCCTCCTCTCTCTCTGCCTGCCTCTGCCTACTTGTGATCTCTGTCAAATAAATAAATAAAATATTTAAAAAAAAAAAAACCCACAAAATACACATATTGCTTTTACTCTGATATTTAATTAAACCACGCATATTTAAAAAATAGAGATCACATGAGGAAACAATTTGATTTTATCAACCAGCAAATTTAATTCTTAAATGCTTCCTTAGGGGAGTATTTGCTAACTTATGAAATTGAAAACCATAAAATAACCTTGCATAAAAGATCTGAAAGGATTTACCCTGAGGAATTACAATTTCCAAAATTATAGGTATCTTTTGTTTTTATTTTGCCATTATTATTTTCTATAATAAGCAGAAACAGTAAGGAAAATTTGGTAACATAACCTTATGATATGCAATTGTATAAATATTAGAGGCAACTTTAGGAAAAATCTTTCACAAAGCTAGCAGAACCACAGATTCTTTCTCTTCTAGAAATTTTCAGTCTTAAAGGTCACTGTCCCCTGCACAAAATTAAGAAAAGGTGGCTGTTTTGTGTATGTAGGATTCTCAGGCTATGTACAATCTACAAGATAGCCTCTAGCTACCCCCAAAAAACCTATCCTTCCTAAAGGCAGACTGGGCAAGAGTCAATGTAGGTCACTTCAGGAATTTTAAGTAGTAGACCAGTGATACTTCTCAGAGGGTTTCTCTATAAGGGTCTATTAAAAAACTTCCTTGAATGTATATAGATATCCTTATTATGTGACCTGTTACTATCACCAACTAGTACCAGGAACTAAATCTATTTATATAAATTCTTTGATCTCACCAGGGCAAAGGTGACTCACTGTCCAAACTATCATATGAACTCCAGGACACAAATATATTAGAAAAATGTGGTATCCCTTACTATCTCAGTTCAGGAACCAGATACAGGTAGTAAGAATAAGATCTGTATATGGATTCAGTAGTAATATGATGGGTGCAGGATAATCTATGCAGAAAGTGGAAGGATATGTTAAATCAGTCAATTAACCAATCAAAAAAATACAACTTCCAAAAATAAATAAGGAGCTTTAAAAAATAGTAACAATACATAAATGTTTTAGAGCTTTCTTATACTGGTTCTAAAAATAGTTGACTCTATTAACCAGAATCCAGTCTCAAAAGCATCATCCCTTTTTAGAAACAAAATCTGAAAAACAGATAATCAAGGTAGAAGTACAAAAAAAGGATAGTAAAACAATGTTAATTCAATAATTTTATTATTTTGGAGAAAAATCAGTACTAATAAGTTTATGTTTTTCTTAAATGACATAAAGGTACGGTAGTGCAGAAAATAACTCAGGATTGATTATCATTAGAGTCAAGATTAGTTCTCACAGAATCTTATACAGAAAGTGGACGTATAAGAGTTGGATTCCGTGGGGGGAGGGGGTATGGGTGAGCCTGGTGGAGGGTATTAAGGAGGGCACATACTGCATGGAGCATGGGTGTGGTACATAAACAATGAATCTTGAACACTGAAATAATAAAATTAAAAAATTTTTAAAAAGAGTTGTATTATGTAGGCTAAAAGAGTGTTTCTCAGAATATGGTTCATGCATCCTGGGGTTTCCCAAGGCCTTTTCAGAAGCCCATGAAGTCAAAACTATTTTTATAATAATATCAAGACATTATTTACTTTCTCTTTTCACTGTGTTGACGTTTGTATTGACTATGCAAAGGCAAAGGTGACTGTAAAATTGCAGGCACCTTAGTACTAAAGGCGGCGGAGGCCGCCAACTGTGCTAAGTCATTGTATTCCTCACAACTGCGAACTAGAAAGAAAGGAAAAGGTGCTTCCTTTAAGAATGTCTTTGATGAAGCAGTAAATACTGTATTAACTCTCAACCTGTATGTGTCTTTATGCAATCTGTAACAAAATGGGAGGTACACAGAGAATATGTTTGCTACACACTGAACTTCACTGGTTTTCTCAAGAAAAATCCCATGCACAACTGAGCTGTGAGCTAAGCTAGCTACCTCTTCCACGAAACACCGTTCGTAAAAGGACTGTAAAAGTATGCCTATTCTGACTTAGATACTGAAAAGACATGTGTTCAAAATAAAGATGATCCTGACACTGAAAGGAAAACAACCGACGTATTTACTGCCAATGGCAAATGTCAAAACTTTACATGGATTACTCACATCCATCACCTCCCAATACCTAAAGATTCTTCTGATGAGATGGTGGTCATATTAATGACTTTTTGACAGTGTTTAGTGGAAATGTGCCCACATCTGGAAGATCCGCATAATTCAGAAAAACCAATAATTTCCAAATGGTGACTACAATTACAAAATCATAGATAAAAAGCCCAAGAGTTCATTGACTTGATTTCAGAGACTACATTACAGTGAACCTTTAATAAGCTACCACTGTGGAGTTTTGGTACGGTATCAAAGGAGAAAACACGTAATTATCTCCAGGTTTTAAAAATACTCCTTTTTCTAACTACTTACCTGTGAGAAGATGATTTCCTTTACATACTTTAAGTAAAAAAGTCACATGTGCAATAGACTGAAATGCAGAAGCAAGTGAGAATAGCCAGACACGAACAGACTTGCAAAAATGTATTTTTCTAATTTTCTGGGAAGTCTAGTTATTTTTCATATACAATATTACTTGTGTTAACATGTAGTAGGCTTACTGTTAATTTTTTTCAGTTTTTATTTATAATACAGTAAATATCAAAATAACCCATATAAAAACCCTCATTAATTTTTAAGAGAATAATCAGGTCCTAAAACCAACAATTAAAAAATCACTGAGGAAAAGAATATAAACATATCCCTCGTAACCTAAGCAACTTAGTAATGTCTTCCGGAGAAATGGTATTCAATTGTCACATGAAATTGTAGCCTGGCCATAGTAAAAATTTAAAAAAACAGGTAATCTCTCATCTTTAAGTCAATTCAAAACACCAAAAAAAAAAAGATTTACCATGGCCCTTGGGTTTTCAGCTGCATGACAATTTATGAAAATATCCTTTATCAGTCTTTGTGCAGCTAATGGTAAACTGGACCAGCAGCAGATAAAACCAAAGTCCAAGAGCGACTTTCTGATTCCTAACCTTTATGACTTCTCCCCTCACTGAAGGTATGCCCCTGAACTCCTAGGTCCTCTAGATCTCTTCATAATTTACTATCAAAATAAGGAAGAATACAAAAAATATTTACTGACAAACTTCAAACAAACTGAAAAGGCAAGGTCAGATAAGTTAACACTTCAATAGACATTTCGAGTCAGTCATGTCATTTGTTAAACAATTCGGGCAAACCTAATCTAAATTTAAGGAAGAATGGGAGAAAGTATAAGACCATTTTACTTTCCTGTCCAGCTCCTGGGCTCTGCTGATTCTGGAAACCCAATCCAAGAAACGTGTAAGAGTCAGTTGGGGTTTGGTTTTTTTTTTAAGTGTTCTATTTCCATAACCTTATTCCAGTGTCTAGAAACCATCCAGTTCTAATATATCCCAGTCTTCTCTTTCCTGACCTGGCGGAAGGCCGCACACCCTCCCTGACCAATCCAATACCTCACCCTCAACTCAACCTGTTTCTGTTCTTCCAGTGCCTTCTAGATAAGACATATAACCCTGGAACTTTGTATTTCTGTCCATTTAACTAATTTAGTGAATAATTATTTTTCTGAATCTTATACCTTTTTTATCTGAAGAGAGGATATATCTGTGTGGCTTCTATGTTATTTCTATCATGAAACTGTAGCAGATATGTCAACAGAGGCATATTCTTTGAATGCAGAAGGCAATACTGAATATTGGCAAGAAATGCTAACAAACTAAACTGTTCCATAAAAAAAGTAAGGAGAGACTATGAATACTTGATTTGTTACTGAAATAATAAAAATTGGTCCTCACTTTGCCAGAAGGCTTTGGATGCATTAAGAAATTCAAGATCCTCTTCACCAGTTCACTATTCACACCTGATCTCTCCAAATCAAGAACCTCACAGATGCTCTTTAACATGGCATTTCTAAATCTAAAACAGAAAATGAAAGAAACCAAATTTATTATGTACCAAAGTTTATAAGTATTCTCCACAACATAAAAGATAATAGCTAACAAAACTGGCTCAGTACAAACATTAAAAAAACATCCAATATTTCTCCTAATCTAAAAAGTACTTTCCTAGTAATTTTGACTAATGTACAAAACACAACCAAATATGATCATTAATAAATTGAAAACACTGTTTACTAATTAAGTTTTAAAGATAGTAAAAAGAATAAATGAAGTTGGGGCATTTGGGTGGCTCAGTCGGTTAAGCATCTGACTCTTGAGCACAGTTCAGGTCTCAATCTCAGGGTCAAATTTCAAGGCCCAAGCTGGGCTCCGCACTGGGCATGGAGCCTACTTTAAAAAAAAAAAAAAAAAAGTAAATTCCCTAGGAAATAATGTAAAAGGTTTGCAGTACTATAAAATTCACGGATTTGACAATGCTTCGGTTTGGTGATTAAATACTACATTTTCCCCCTTGGCACTCTTACTATGACAACATTTTGATGAAGAAACAGGTAATCATCTTTTTTATTTAGAATTCTTAAACTAGGGGCGCTTGGGTGGCTCAGTGGGTTAAAGCCTCTGCCTTCAGCTCAGGTCATGATCCCAGGGTCCTGGGATGGAGACCCACATCAGGGTCTCTGCTCAGCAGGGAGCCTGCTTCCCTTCCTCTCTCCCAGCCTGCCTCTCTGCCTACTTGTGATCTCTGTCAAATAAATAAATAAAATCCTTAAAAAAAAAAAAAAAGAACTCTTAAACTATAGGTGATTAACAAACAAAAGCTCTTAATATAACATCTTTTGTATTATGGTAAAGAACGGTGTTACTATCAAATTATCTTCAAGATAGTTTAAATGGTACCTATAAGTTCACGGAACAGAGTGGCTGGCAGAGAACAAGAGTAGGGGAGATTTTTCACCATATTCCCCTTTGACTTTTGAACTACGTGAACAACTTGTGTATACAGTTCTTCTAAGAAGTAGAAACGTCCTTACATGTGAGTTTTTAATACTCTTAATAGTCACTATTGGAAAGTAATGAACATCCCAAGTTGATAGTTATGAAGAAAAGTCAGATCTTGGCACTTAAAGCAAAGAATTAGCAGTCTACTAAAAATGTCTAAATGAGGGGCGCCTGGGTGGCTCAGTGGGTTATAGCCTCTACTTTCAGCTCAGGTCATGATCTCAGGGTCCTCGGATCCAGTCCCACATCTGGCTCTCTGCTCAGCGGGAGCCTGCTTCCCCCTCTTCTCTCTGCCTGCCTCTCTGCCTATTTGTGCTGTCAAATAAATAAATAAAATCTTTAAAAAAAAGTCTAAATGGTTATATTTAAACAATTAAAAATAAACTTAGAACACATTGATCAAAACATAATACTTATGAAAATAACTCACTTTTTCAACATTTCTTCCTTCTTTTTGTATTGAACACTTCCTTTTTCAAATGGAAAGCCACTGAACTGACCCACATTCTTCTTTAACGAGGACACCTGAAAATGTTTCCCTTATTATTAATGCTATTTATTACCCAGTGATATACATAAGAAAAAAATTCAAAGCCAACATCTTTATTTTCGTATCTGTCTCCCACTTACAATAGTGGTTTATTCAGCACTTCTTAATCACATCTGAAAACTGTACTTGTTATTAAAGTATTGATGTTATCAAAGGCTTATAAGTTTAATTCTTCAAAAATAACAATTTCACTTTGAATGAATTTCCATCTGGGAATTTTTACTGGCAATTATAAAACCACAACTAAATGTTATCTGACAACACTGGGGGATGTGGAAAGTTACTTCTTAGAAAAACTCCCTTTTCTTAAAAGTCACTAGTAATATTTATTTCCCAAATCAGTCAATCATGGATTTTATTCTTTAAAAAGAACAAAGGACCTCCAAAAGTTAATACCATTTAGCAGTAATAAGACCTGCATATATCAGACTGTAGTGAGGATGACATGAAATTATACCATGCTCCAGACATTTGATTCTAGCTGCAAGCTTCACTTTGCCCATGCATAACCCAAAGCAAAGTTTCCTCAATTATACAAAATATTGAAATTATGTGTACAGTGTAATTTGGTATATGATATACTGATTTGTTCAAATTCCCTGACAAAGAATTAACACCTAATTTACCAGATATCTGCTCAAAATGAGATACAATTATACTGTATCATTTATTCTGAATAGCTAGATATATCCAAAAAATAAAATTTCTTTTAATACATTTAAAGATCACTAAAAATCATCACTATTTGGATTTCACATTTTGAAATTTCAGTTTGGCATTAAAACTATAGTACAAAGCCTGGATATTACAATCCTACTGCTAATATCTAACTATATATTCTACAATAAATCATTTAATAAATATGTGTCTCAGCTTGTTCACTAGTATGGCACAGAAATTGAACTAGTTGATTGCTGAAGTCCTTTCCAGAACTAAAATTATGCTTCTTTTGTGAAATATATTAATACATAAATATGTTACTAGGTTAAAGATATAAAAAGGTCTTAACTGTGCCTGGTCTGTTGTAAAGCAGTTTATGTAGATTTCTAAGTTCATCTGTTTTCTTTTTACTCAGGAAGAAATGTATCCTTTCGATTTCACAAAGTTTCTGTCCCTTTCCTAGAAAAAAAGAAAAAAACAAACACTGTAATAATTAAATACCCTTTATGTGTTAATACATTTACAAAGTCATTTTAATCACAATTATTTTACAGCATAATTTACATACAGCTTTTGCTGAATAGGGCAAACTAAATAAAATTATACCCATAATATGTAACTACTTAATCAACACTAAAAACTAAGTACCGCTGACCATCATTTTGTACATTCAGGCAGTTTTACCATAAAATGAAAAGAACAAACTTACCTTGTGCAATGGTAAATGGCTCTCTCTGTAAGGAAGAGACTTGCATGGTCAATCTCTCTACTTTTTTCTTTTCCCTCTTGCCTTCCACGATGAGACTTTTTTCTAGAAATTAATTTAATACTTCTTAAATAGCTAAAAGCTTAAAAAACATGTTAACACTACGGATAAACATGTAGAAAAACCCTGCAGAAACCTCTAATACCTTACTCTTCTTCTGACCAAAACTCTGAGAAGCAAATGATGAAAGATGAAAACTCTTAGTAAGTTAATAGCATCACCAAGTTTTTTTTTAGAGTAGCATTTTACTTACCTGGCAACCTCACCAGGGATCCAGTTTAAAAAAAAAAAAAAATCACAAAGCAAACAAAGTTTTATTGCACTACAACTGTTGCCAATGAAAGTCTAGTCACTGTGCAAAATCACCACAGCCCTAAGTCTACTTTTTGATTAGACCTAATTCTGTTGATTGTGATTTAGTTTATGGTACATCATCAAACAGCAACTTTAGACAGAGATTATAACAACTTCAAAAACATACAAAGAAAAGCAGTAATTCAGTAAGCAGATGAAAGAAAAAGAAAGACCTTAGCTAAGGCAGAGCAGCCTAAAATTGCTATAAACAGGGTAAAATTCTACAAGTTTACATTTACTGCAAGCGACTGGGTGGACGTCACTTTGTAGTTCAGTAAATGTTTATAACAACGGTCATAAATCATTCTAAAAAAGTTAAACTGTTTATGGCACAGACTGCTTTAATTAAAAAAAGACTAGAAGATGAGACACCTGGGTGGCTCAGTTGGTTAAGCGGCTGCCTTGGGCTCGGGTCGTGATCTCAGCGTCCTGGGATCAGTCCCACATCAAGCTCCTTGCTCAGCAGGGAGCTTGCTTCTCCCTCTGCCTCTGCCTGCCACTCTGTCTGCCTGAGCTCTCTCTCTAATAAATAAATAAGTAAAAATCTTTTAAAAAATTAAAAAGACTAGAAGATAAAGAACATATACTTTAAAACTTAAAACAATGAGCTTAAATTTCCAAAATGATTTAACTACTGAGATAAATTCAGACAAAAAAGAGGACACTAACACTGAAGGTCCTTTCATTCATTCAACTGAATTCTTGTTTTGTGCAAAGCTTCACTAGACACTAAAGGGGGGGATGAACAGATGGTTAAGACACTGAATAACTCTTGAAAGGGATCATGTCCACTGGTAGTGATGAGACACATACTCCAAGCAGTAGATGACAAAACACTAAAGGAAATCTACAAATAAAAGTTCTTTGAGCTGAAGAGAGTAATTATCTTTGGATTAAGGAAAAAGGATCAAAACACTGGAGCTGGCTTTGAAGGACAGGTAAGATTTGGAGATGTAAGGATTTGCACAGAAAGAATTAGGAAGGATAAAGGGATTCCAGCAGGTATATTCTGGCAATGGTGTGCAGAGTGAAGAAAATGTACTCTAACGCAAACCCTGTTACCATGCTACTTCCTTTCCCTGGGTGATTTAAACCACCTGCTCACCTCTGACTACCATCCATAAGCTAAGGACTTTCCTGCTCTCTCTCTGGCAGGAGTTTCAAATCAGCTATCGGGGCAACAACTGGACAGCTCCTCATCTTGTCTCATAGGTACCTAATGCAGTGCACTCAAAACAGAAGTCATAATCATCTCCAAGCGCCCTCACCTTTGTGACTTCTATCTTTCAGAAAACTAGTATCATCAACTCAGCTGGAGACAGAAACCTGAAAGTCATCTTTTCTAGCTCTTCCCCGACCCAAGTCAAGTCAATCCCACCTTCATTTGGCACAGACTACATTGCCTTGTTTCTGTGATGCCTCAGCTGCAGAATTAAATTTTCAGGGCTAACCAGGATAAAAACCTTTACAATTTTAGTTGTTCTACAAACGCCTCAAATAAGGGAATAGAACAATAAGCAATTAGAACAAGTACAGAATTGCTTCGGGGTAATTTTTGGGGAAATAAAAAAATCACAACTTCAGCTACCATCAGTTCCCCAAGCATTGCTGTATCTGCCATTTGTGGTATTTTTACAGATTTCTATAAATTTTCCTAACACACAGGAATGCATCATCTAAGTGGTATCACAACCCTCTTTAAAAAGAGACTACAAAACAAAAAATTGGGAGGAAAAAACGCTAGAGGAGAATTTTGGACTAGTAGCTGAGATCCTGCAGCCGATTTTCAGTTACTGCATTATGAATAATTTAGAAGTAAATTTGTACTTTTTTCTAAGCCTTTGTGTACTTAAAGTGTGGAAGTGCTCCTTTCTCAGAACACCTACCACTTTAAACAAACCATGTAATCTCAACCCAGATTGTACTCATAAAATGCTGACCATGGGCGCCTTTAGACTTAAACTCACTGTTGAACCCGGGTCTAGGAATAAAAGCTTCCAACTTCTTCCCAAGTATGGCTGAGCTGGAGCCTATGCGAAAGGAACCTAGACTGGGCTGATATCATCAGAGAATTCTAAGAACTACGATCTGGATTTTTAAGGGGCTGCAGATGTTTTCAGAAGCTGGCCCGGCCCCACGCCTGCTGGGGAAAGCGATGCTGTACCCACTCCCCCGAATTCTGTCGGGTTCTTCATGCCTCCCGGTAAATACTGGTTAATACTGCTCTTCCGCAACTCCAAAACTGAGACAGCTTTCGGAACTCTTTCACAGCTCACTGCTTTCATATTTAACTACTTTCTCAAGCAGCAACAGCTTTCACTGGTGTTTCCCCGCGAAAGTTAACTCCCCCGAGCCTTTGAGAAGGGCCTCTGCTGAAGTGCCGCGAAGACACTGAAGTCGTCCAGGTATTTCCAGGACTGGCTAGCAAAATAACTTCTTTAAGTCTCCATGCGGTTTTTCAGGAACGACCTCGCCATAGGGTCCAAAGACGGAACACCACCTGCACTTACATTAGCAAGAGATGAAAATTAAAAACGGCTGCCCTAGCGACCTCAAAAGCTAGCGGTTTTGAAAAAGCAGACCTGAAACTCAGAAGCGTCCTGTCGCCCGAGAAGACGTTCCGAGCGCGCACTGCTGGCCAGAAGTCCACCGCACTCCGAGACACGCAGCAGCGACGCTAACACGTTCTTTCCTACCCCCCGGAGCCCCCCGAGTCAATGCTCCGCTGTTGCTCAACACCAAAAAGGGATACAGCTCGCAAGCGTTCTCGCAAGAGATCCCTCCGATTTGGCGTCTCCGGGCGCAAAAAAAAGGGGGGGCAGGAGAAGGGTTTTCTGTGAAATCCGTCACCAGGGACCCGACTTTCCCCCTTTTTCTTCCTCCTCCTCCTCCTCCTCTTCCTCCTCCTCGTCGTCCTCGTCCTCCTCTTCACTTTCCTCTCTCTGGCCGGGCATTTCGGGTTCTTTCTCGGACGCGGGCTGGGCGGGGGTTCCCTCTCCCTCTGCAGCTGGGCCCGAGGAGGACATGCTGTGGACCTGCGGGCGGCCAGGAAGCCACACGTCTCGGTCCCCTCGCTCCCCGCGGCAGGAACGGGGCGGCCGCCGCGACCCGCCCGACGCTTCCCGGCCCCGGAACGCCGCGGGCCGCGGGCAACCCGACCTCAAAGTTGCCTCCTCCCGCGGCCGGGACAGCCGCGCTCTCTCCCCAGGGGCGACTTCCCTGCGGCTCCGGGCATTCCCGAGGCGGGAAACCGCGAGCGCCGCACCGCCCCTCCCTCCGCCCGGCCCGCGCCGCCCCCCGCCCGCGCCGCCGCCGGCCGCCCCGCGTCCCCTCCCCCGCCCCAGGCCGCCGTCCAAATGGCCGCGGCGGTGCGGGCGGGCGGGCCCGCGGCGCCCTCTCGGCCTCCCCCGCCCCGACGCAGCCCTCACCGCGGGTGCCGGCCGCCGCGGGCCTGGCGCGCGAAGGCACGAAGAGGCTTCGGGAGGCGGCGGCGAGCGCCGAGGAGGAGGCGCACGGGCCGCTCTCTGGCGTGACGCTCGCGCCGCGCTCTCGGCTCCCCCGAATCAACAAGATTTTCAAAATGGCGGTTCGGGAAGGAAAGCGGGAATGCGGCGGCCAATCAGGGCCGCGAGCTGGGAGTTGGCGCGCGCGGGTGGGGGAGGCGGGGAGCCCGGGCCGGGGCGCGGCCGCGCGGGGTCGCCCGGGCCGGGGGCGGAGGGGCGGCGTGCTCGGGGACGGCCTGGGCTTCGGGGCCGGGCTCCAGGGAGCTCTGCTGCGGAAGCGTGCGGGCCGCGTCCGGGCCCTGCCGGCCGGCCTGACTGGGCTGATCGCGAGAACGCTAGGGGGCCTGCCTGGGTATTGTCTT
Organism: Taxidea taxus jeffersonii; assembly: GCA_003697995.1. Lineage (NCBI taxonomy): Eukaryota > Metazoa > Chordata > Mammalia > Carnivora > Mustelidae > Taxidea > Taxidea taxus. Next base: position 13,836 of record RCUC01117674.1, read on the forward strand.
CTCGGTTCCTTCCCGGAAAGGGGGGGCAGCCTGGCCCGGGAGGGGGCGGGCGGCTGGTGGCAGAGAAGTTCCTATCCCAGGAAGTCGCTACCTACAGTGTGTCACAGAGCTTGAGAGGAATTACTAAATGGGTGGTCTCCTATAGGTTCCAGAGATCGTGCTGGGGGTGAGTCCTGAAACTGCCGTATTTCTCAGGACCCCATGGATGTAAGTTGCACCGAGAGGAAGAAGACCCTACGACGTCGAGAGTTCACGTCACCAAAGACAAACCTATTTCCAGACCTGTCAGTATGGGGGGATGTGTGTGCGCGCGATTTCCAGGCCTGTAAATGCAGAGGTGTGTGAGAGCAATAATATAGGAAATACGGTACTGCCCGGTCCAGACTTGCAAATGTGGGGGGCGTGTGTGTGTGATAACAGAGGAGGCACGGTATTGCCCAGGCCAGACCTGTGAATATAGATGTGTGCGTGTGTGAGAGAGATCGTAGAGAAAGTATGGTATTGCCCAGTCCAGACCCGCGACTATGGGGAGATAATAGAGTAAATACGGCAGTGCCCAGTCCAGACCCTTAAGTGTGTGTGAGAGATAATAGAGGAAACACGGTATTGCCCAGTCCAGACCCGTAAAGGTGGGGGAGATCGTACGGTAAGTACGGTATTGCCCAGTCCAGACCCTTCCCCCCGGAGTTCTAGGCCAGCTGCGCAGATACCTTTTAAACTCAACATTTCAAAAGCTGAAATGTTTGAAATGAAACGCAGTATTTTCGCCCCTCAATAGCTCCCCCTTTCTGTATGTGATTCCCTTCCTTTCTTTTCCCTTCTCCTCAACCACTAGGTGCCCAAAGGATCCTAAGGGCTTAATGGAAATATGAGGAGTTAAATTTGCCTGAATGGAGCCCGGATTGCATGGCAAAAATTAGACATTTTCTTGGAATCCTCTCTTTTCCTTTCGTGCCCCTACCGAAAACATAAGCCAGTTCTGTCATCTCTGCCCTCAAATTTTATATCAGTTTCCCCACTGTTCTGAAGCCACTCAAATCCTGTCCGTTTACCCTTTTGCTTGGATTTTGAAGCAGCCTCTCACTGGTCAGGTGGCTTCCACATTGCCACCCCCACCCCCTGCTACTGGCACAGCAGCCAAGGTGATTTTTTTTTTTTAATTATCAGATTGGGTACTCTCTTGCTTAAAACCCTCCAGTAGTTTCTCTTCATACTTGGAATAAAATTCAAAATATTTACAGTTGATGGGGTGCCTGGGTGGCACAGTGGGTTAAGCCTCTGCCTTCGACTCAGGTCATGATTCCAGGGTCCTGGGATCAAGCCCTGCATCGGGCTCTCTGCTCAGCGGGGAGCCTGCTTCCCTTCCTTTCTCTTTCTGCCTGCTTGTGATCTCTGTCAAAAAAAAAAAAAAATCTTAAAAAAAAATTATACTTCATAAAGTCCTATGCAATCCAGTTTTTTTTTAAAAGATTTTATTTATTTATTTGATAGACAAATCACAAGTAGGCAGAGAGGCAGAGAGAGAGGAGGAAGCAGGCTGTCCGCAGAGCAGAGAGCCCGATGCGGGGCTCGATCCCACGACCCTGGGATCATGACCTGAGCCGAAGGCAGAGGCTTTAACCCACTGAGCCACCCAGGTGCCCCTGCAATCCAGTTTTTGACAGTCTCGCCTCTCTAACACCTGTGGCTGTTGTGGCTACACAAGCCTCACTTTTCCCTCAGAATCTTCAAACGATTTGCACTTTGGCATCATTTAGCTTTATGCCCAGGTGCTTCTGCTACCCCCATAATACCATCACGAGTCCTTCCCATCCTTCTTCATTCATTCATGTGTTCATTCAGAAGTGTTTGCTGAGCACCTACCTCCCACTCATCCCTAGGAACTAGAGATCAGAAGTAAGTCTCTGCAATCTTCAAGCTTGCATTCTGGTCGAAACAATAAAGAAACAAGTGGAAACACTAAATGACGAATTGTGATAAAAATAAAACAGGTTGGGGCACCTGGGTGGCTCAGTGGGTTAAGCCGCTGCCTTCGGCTCAGGTCGGCTCAGGTCCTGGGATCAAGTCCTGCATCGGGCTCTCTGCTCAGCAGGGAGCCTGCTTCCCTCTCTCTCTCTGCCTGCCTCTCTGCCTGCTTGTGATCTCTCTTTCAAATAAATAAAAATCTTAAAAAAATAAAATATAAAACAGGTTGGGGCGCCTGGGTGGCTCAGTCGGTTAAAGCCTCTGCCTTCGGCTCAGGTCGTGATCCCAGGGTCCTGGGATCGAACCCTGCATCGGGCTCTCTGTTCAGCCGGGAGCCTGCTTCCCCCTCTCTCTGCCTGCCTCTCTACCTGTGATCTGTCTGTCAAATAAATAAGTAAAATCTTTAAAGATAAATAAATAAAATAGGTTAAAGGAGATAGGAAGTAACCAGTAGAGAGGATGGCATCTTATTTTACATATGCAGTAACTATTAATAAAATGACATTTGGAAACAGACCATAAATAAATGAGAACACTGGAGAAAGACTGGATAAATTCTAAAGAATTCTTTTAAATATTGAATGTGGGGTATTAGAGGCAGAGAGGAATCAATGATGACTTTTGGTTTTTGGTTTAATAACCAGGAGAACCAAGTAACTAGTAACTAAATGATGAGGAAGACCTTAAGAGTTGGGGATGGGAAGGAAAGGATTCGTTTTTCTTTGGGGGCGGGGAATGGGGAAGGGAATCAGTTATTTTGTTTTGGACATACTAGGTTTGAGATTCCTATTAATCTAAGTGGAGAATCAGAATAGATAGGTGGATGTGAGAGACTGGCATTCAGGGGAAGAAGCTCTAGTCAAGACATAAATTTAGGGACGCCTGGGTGGCTCAGTTGGTTAAGCGGCTACCTTCAGCTCAGGTCATGATCCCAGCGTCCTGGCATGAGTCCCACATCGGGCTCCTTGCTCGGCAGGGAGCCTGCTTCTCCCTCTGCCTCTGCCTGCCTCTCTGTCTGCCTGTGTTCTCTCTCTCTCTCTCTCTAATAAATAAATAAATAAAAAGACATAAATTTAGCAGTTGTCAACATGTAGATGGTATTTAAAGCCCTGAGTCTGGAAGAGATTATTAACAGTGAATATTGGTACAGATGAGGAGAAGGTCCACATTATACCGTGGAGCTCTCCAATGTTTAGAGGTTCAGGAGAGGAAGAAGAACCAGCAAAGGAGATGAGAGGGAGTTACTGTAGCCAGTGAGGTGGGAGGAGAATCATGGGTTGTGTGAGTTGTGTCTCAGAAGGCAAATAATTAAGAAGTGTCTAAAAGGGAGAGAGTGATTACTTGGGTCAGAAGCTGCTACAAGGCCAGGCAGGGTGAGAACTGAGAATTGTCCATTAGACATAACAATGCTGAGTTACCAGCGACACCGACAACAGCTATTTCTGGGGAGGTAGCATGTGGAAGGTGCCACGAGTGGGGTTCTAGTGAGACAGGTAGGCCAGGAATGGATTCAGACACTTTCCAGGAATTCTGCCGTTAAGCAGAGCAGAGAAATGGAAAGTAGCTCAAAAGGAGTTTGGTTTTTAAGAAGGAAGATTTTACCAAATGTTTATATGATGATGGGAATGAATCAGTAGAGTGGAAAGTTCGTGCTGAAAGAGAGGGAGGGGCCGATTTCTGTAAGTGGATGCAGAAGCTGAAGTTAGGGTGCCAGTTAGTTATGGGAGACCAATACCTGTAAAAGGAAGGGGGAGATGCAAGGTTGGGCAGAGGAAGAGGTCAAACTGAGGCAGACCTGGCAAAGCCTTAGTGAATCCCATGGGGAGCTCTAGAGTGTGCGCTGCTCTTCATATCTTCATAGTGTCCTTCCTCGTTGGGCTTTTAGAACCCCGCTTTCCTCAGTCACTGCATGCAAGCCGCCCCAGAAAGGGCATGACTTTAGGAAAAGTGACTCCATGGCTTCGGCAGACCCCAGGGGGGAGGGGGGGAGCTCTGCAACTTGGTGGCAGGCCTTTCCTTGAAGGGAGATCTTACCACAGATAAGAGGAGATGGGTTCTGGTACACAGAGTAGGGATTGTCCTTAGATGGTACAGTGGGTGGGGATTGGCACATGTAGTGGGAGTTTTAGAAGTTCTTATTCCTTGTTTACAGCAGCAATGTCCACAATAGCCAAACTGTGGAAAGAACCTAGATGCCCATCAACAGATGAATGGATAAAGAAGACGTAGTACATATACACAATGGAATACTATGCAGCCATCAAAAGAAATGAAATCGTGCCATTTGCGACGACGTGGATGGAACTAGAGGGTATTATGCTGAGTGAAATAAGTCAATCATAGAAAGACAATTATATGATCTCCCTGATATGAGGAAGTTGAGAGGCAATGGGGGGGTTGGGGGGCAGGAAAGGAATAAATGAAACAAGATGGGATCAAGAGGGAGACAAATGATAAGAGACTCTTTTTTTTTTTTTTTTAAGATTTTATTTATTTATTTGTCAGAAAGGGAGAGAGAGCGAACCAGCACAGGCAGACAGAGTGGCAGGCAGAGGCAGAGGGAGAAGCAGGTTCCCTGCCGAGCAAGGAGCCCGATGTGGGACTCGATCCCAGGACGCTGGGATCATGACCTGAGCCGAAGGCAGCCGCTTAACCAACTGAGCCACCCAGGCGTCCCCGATAAGAGACTCTTAATCTCACAAAACAAACTGAGGGTTGCCAGGGGAGTGGTGTAGGGAGAGGGTGGTGGGGTTATGGACATTGGGGAGAGTATGTGCTATGGTGAGTGCTGTGAAGTGTGTAAACCCGGCGATTCACAGACCTGTACCCCTGGGGCTAATAATACATTATATGTTTATAAAAAAATAAAAACTTTTTAAAAAAAAGAAGTTCTTATTCTTTTAAGTTTCTAAGTGAAATCAAGAGCCAAATGACCACGAGTGTGGGAGAGGACTATTGGAGCTTTCAGGAGAGGCTAGTCATGTTGGAGAATGGGAAGGATGGATTAGGGAAGGTAGTATGGTTACCAGCATGCTTCAAGGTGGACCCAGTGAGATGGGTGGCCACGAGGTCAAAGTAAGGACTAGTTAGGATTATGGTTTTTGTCCAGCTGCATTCATCTACTTGTGAGTAGCTCTGAAGATGGCAAAGATTTGGGTTTAACCAGGCTGGGATTTTGCCAGCCAAGTACGAAGAAAGGAGAGAAGGGAAATGAGGTGAAGAAATGGGCAGAACACTGAATATAATGTTGGAAGGTAGAATCTGAGCTGAGCAGGGAGGAATATAAGGCAACGAGAGACTTGGTGAAAATGCAGCAAGATCCAGAATTTCACTACCTGGGATGCCTGGTGGCTCAGTCGGTTAAGTGTCTGCCTTTGGCTCAGGTCATGATCCCAGGACGCTGGGATGGAGTCCCGCATTGGGCTCCCTGCTCAGCAGGGAGCCTGCTTCTGCTTCTGCCTGCTGCTCCCCCTGCTTGTGCTTTCTCTCTCTCTCTCTGACAATTAAATAAAATGTTAAAAAAAAAATTTCACTACCTAAAAACTATCTTCCCTGCTAAAACGTAAGCTCCTTGTAGCTGCCCGGACTGGATTATTCATCACAGAATTCTCAGCCCCTGACATAGGGCCCAACACCTAGTAAGTGGTTAGTAAGCAGATGCTGAAGGAATGCATGCCAGATGTGTTAAACTCTCATTTCGAAGGGCAGAATGCTTTTTGTTCAATGTGATGGGATGATGTATGAGGACAGGACAGGCTATTTCAGCAAAAGTTCACTCAACAGCAGTTCAACAGTTTGGGCTAACCTCAAAGGCTTATTTCTCATGCTCATGCATATTCTCATGCATAAAGCTCCCTGTCCATGGAGGCAGCTCCCAGGACTTCCCTCCTTGTGGTTTACTCATTGCTCTACGTTACTTTGGTCCTGTGGACCCACTGTGCCTGGAGTTCACAGTGCCTGGAGTTCACAGTGGTAGGGGAATAGAGCAGGAGGAGAAGTCATTCCTGCTCTTCTGTGGTTCTGCTCATTGGCCAGTGACCAGTTGAGTCACCAGACCCCACCGAACTGCAAAGAATCCAGGCAACACGGGGGCACCTAAGGAAGAATTTGTGAGCGTTGCTGTCTCTGCATCTAAGGGCTGATAATTGCATCCAGCAATCGAGAAAGTTTTTACATACACTGCCCACATATATCTACCTTTCTCATACACATATCTAGCCCTTACGCACACGTATCTATCTTTCCCAGACTGTAAGCTTCATGGGCCCATCCTATTTATTATTCTCTCCCAGTTCCTGGCATGGTGCCTGACACATAGTAAATACTTAAGAAATATTTGATTAATTGAAACGAACCTTTGGGTTCTTAGGGGCATGAGTCTGTCGTCTGAATGCTATTTAAAGACCTTCCAGGAATATCAGCTCAGTAAATTAACATGGCTTGAGTAAACAGACGACCAGATTCTTATTTAAACCTGGTCATAAATATAAAAATAGTGACACATTTGGTCCTTCTAAAAACAAGATATCATACTCTATTTTGGTAGAAAGAGTTAGCCAAAGTACACAGCTTGGTAATTTGAGATTAGGTTTGAAAATATGTGACAGCAACAGTTGGGTGATAAACTAGATAGTCCAGCTCTGACAATGGCCAGGGAAGACCATTCAAGGTAAGCAGTAGGAGAAGCTGAGGGAAATGGTGGTGAGATTATAAAAGCTGGAGGACAAAGGATAAGTGCTTACCAGATTTTGGCCCTGGTACTCGGTTTTGCTCTGTATTTATCAAGCATTGTCTGTAACACGGCGCATGAATATATCCCTATCAATTGTTCCATTGAATGGAACCAAAGAAATAGAGAGGCACGGAGCTTTGGTATTATTTCCGTCGTTCACTGTAAAATAGGGAAATCAGGGGCACTTGGGTGGTTCAGTGGGTTAAAGCCTCTGCCTTCAGCTCAGGTCATGATCCCACGGTCCTGGAATCGAGCCTCACGTCGGGCTCTCTGCTCAGTGGGGAACCTGCTTCCTCCTCTCTCTCTGCCTCTCTGCCTACTTGTGATCTCGGTCTGTCAAATAAAGAAATAAAATCTTAAAAAAAAAAAACAAAAGAAATTTTAAAAATTTTTTTTAAAAAGGAAAAAAAGTCTTAGATTAATACTTCTAAAAAAATAATCAGTGCTTAGATTATATTTAATACCACTTCTGCGGGCTGCATCAGAACCTCAGAGGCAGTAAAGTGTTTTCCACTACAAGCTGGCTAGAATCATCACCACTGTCCCAAGATTATCGAAATAGGGTGTTCTCTTAGGTAGTAGGTATGTCTAGATCACACCCATGTTTGTCATTCTCAGTTGGCTCCCATACCACATAGGACCGAACTCAAACCTGCAACAAATTGCATGACATTTTGGGATGCCTGGGTGGCTCAGTTGGTTAAGCAGCTGCCTTCGGCTCTGGTCATGATCCCAGTGTCCTGGAATCGAGTCCCACATTGGGCTCCTTGCTTGGTGGGGAGCCTGCTTCTCCCTCTGCCTCTGCCTGCCACTCTGTCTGCCTGTGCTCGCTCTCTCTCTCTCTAACAAATAAATAAGTAAAATCTTTAAAAAAAAATTGCATGACATTTTGAGGCTAAGTTTACTTGTCCAGTTTCGTCACCTTCTCTTTCCTTGCTATTCATACAGGCAACCTATCATTTTTTTCTTTTTTTTTTTTTTTCTCTCTCTCTTTCTCTCCTTAAAAAATTTAATGGGGATATAACTGGCATGAAGTAAAAGTACATAAGGAAAGCATCCTGGGGCCCCTGGCTGGCTCAGTTGGTAGACCAGGTGATTGTTGATCTCAGGGCTCTGTGATCTTTGAGCTTTGATCTTTGATCTTTGAGCCCCATATCAGGGGTAGGTTTATATTAAAAAATAATAATAATGATAATTTTAAAAAGAAAGTATCCTGTCTGATGAATTTTGATCTATGTTTACAGCATGGAATCATGACCATAATGAAGACTGGGAACACACCCGCCAACTCCAAGTTTTTTTATGCCCCTTTATTTTGCTACCCTGTCATCTCTCCAATCCCTACCCCTGGACCATGACTGATATCCTATCTGCCACAATAGAAAAAAAAATACACCTAACTCTGAAATCGTCCTATAAATTTTATTTTGAATTTAGACTTTTAGAAATAAAATATTTCTTAATGAGCTAGAGAAGGCTTGGGCAAAGTATTTATCCCATAGGCATTTTCCATTTATGAAATTAAATTTAAAATAAACACCTACTTGCAAATTAGGAAAAGAAAACTGTCTCAGCCACTTCTCAATTTAATGCAGTAGTTCTGATGTGGGATGGGGTTGGGAATTTTGCCTGCCGGGTATTTGACATTGCCAGGAGACATTTCCAGTTGTCACAACCTGGGGAGGAGCTGCTGGCATCTAGTGTGTAGAGGCCCAGGATGCTGCTAAATATTGTATAATACACAAGG
>RCUC01117675.1:0-15989 GCA_003697995.1 Taxidea taxus jeffersonii
TAAAGCATGGTCTCTACATACAGAGAGCTTGTAGGAAACAGGAAGGGGACACTGAGGCATAAAATAATTAAAGATCAAGGCAGTATAAAATGAAGTCCTAAGCCACATAGTATAGAAAGAGAATAAGACAGTGAGAAGAATAAAATGCTAATTATCAGATACAGAGGTACAGAGAACAAAAAGCAACAGAGAACTAAGAGGGCAGTAGTGTCAAGAATTCAGAGAAGATAGCACGTAACAGATAATAGACTTGGAACTATGTATAAACATATGCACACTTATGTAAAAATTTTATGTTACATTAATTATACATAATCATGTATTATATAATTTTAATTAATTTAATTGATAATAGGTATATGATGTATGTTACATAATATGTGCTATGTATTATATACTATATATTCATTACAATATATAGAGAGAAATGGATGAACTGGCCGAAATTATGGTTAGTCACCAAAGGCTTTGTCATAATATAGCTCTTTTCTTCCCCTCCAGCAAATGTTAGAGGTTGTCAAGCCTTCAGGTGGTCTCTTCCCAGATCCTCTAGAAGAAGGACTCTCATTTGATATTTATTCAACATTCATAGAGCCACCCCCAAAACTGGATACAGAAATGAAGGTAGGTTTCCTTCTGTTTCTTAATTCACATTGTCTCAGCATTATATTCTCTATGGGCAGGAGGGAAAATAAAACCAAATGCTCTTCCATTTTCTTTCCCTCTGATTTTTCCCAGCTCAATATAAACATTTCTTTTAGGGTTGACTAGCTGGTGGGCCAGCTGAGGATGGTTCAGCAATTTTAATCTCTTCACCTTCACTTTCCTCAAAGTAAGCACTGATTAGCAGCACCATGACTTGATCTATCCTGAAGCTCATGAATAACAGAAATGCTGGATAACATCCAATCAAAATCTTCTTCCAGATTGACATCGTTTCTTGTAGAAAAGCACCCAGGAGAGGTCTGAGGGCACATGCAAATCACTGAATGTTCCAGAAGTCACTTAAGTGTGCTTTCCTTTTAATATTCCAGGGATTGGATCAAGAACAAGGCCCTGAGGAATCCCAATCAGAAGCCAACACTTCCGATGTGGATCCTTTAGTGGGTTTCACCATCAAAGATATAAAAGCAGTGTTGGATCAAGTCACAGATGACATTTTAATTGGCATTCAGGTACTCACCCTTGATAGTGTGCTCACTTACTTTATGATCACTGGTTAATTAGCCAACCTGAGCTTTAATGTCTGTAAACACTACCCACACTCTGCCAGCACGAGTGATACTTACGATGGAGGACTTCAATTTCACATCTCCACGTAATTCACCGTTGAGTCATCGGAGACTCAATAAGATCACAAAACAGATTCACCAACAGCACCTAGTGTGGGGTGTGTTGCCAGTTTCCAAAATCACCCATCATCAGAACCCAAAAAGTAACACGGTAAAGACTTCTTGCCTGTCATACTGTAAACATGGCTCATGCAAGAGTAAAGGGAGTACGAACATGGAATTTCAACCACAATTCTTAGGTAAGTCTTCTCACCAAATTTTTAAAGAGAGGTCTTAAAATCCTTGAACTCCCTGTCAGATAGTTTGTTCATTTTTACGTACCACGAATAGCTAAGCCATGTACACCAAAGGCCGCATGGAAACGGGGATGGGACAGCTATCCCTGTAGCTCACGGATCAGTCAGTTTAACTTTGTGTTTAATTTTTTTTCCCTCTCAAAACAAAACAAAAACCCATCTCTACCTGAACACAAAGACTTACATCATTTTTTCAGGCAAAATGGTTAAATAAGTGAATTGCATATTTTAAGAAGATTTATGATTTCTTATAGAAATGACCATGAATTAATAGAACAACATACTACATGTTTGAAATATTAATGCATCTCAGGGAGAGATTTAATTGTTATCTGAACATGAGATGATATATGAAAAGCACATCATATTAACAATTAATTTAGAGAGCAAAAGATTTGCTTGGCATAAGCATACTTGTTACTTGTCTAATCATCAAACGTTAATGCACTATTTACATGAACATTTAATGATTTGATACGAACAGAATCAGCCAAAGTCCTCAGCTTAATAAGGGGTGTTTAGTGTTTACCAGAAATAGTGGTAGAACACGTTTTACACAAAGCTTTATTGTTAACAATCCCATGAATGTAATAACTGGTTACTGTGTGGCAGGGCAGAGTGCAGTTGAATTAAACTGAGTTCAGAATATATCTCCTTTTTAGATTTGATAACATTTCATCTAAATATAGTTTATGTATAATCATGGCCCTGGGCTCCTTTGCCATCCTGCAGCTCTGAAATTATTGCTGAGGAACTACTAGACAGTAATAGAATTGTTTGCAGGCCCCCAAAATTGAAAACATCTTTACCAAGGCCATGTTGCATGTAGTGAGCAGTATATTTTTAACTGTTCATTGAATTTTTTTTTTTTTTTTACTGTTAGAGTTTGCAACATTTATACCACTACTCTAAAAGAGAAAGAATATGATTGCTGTATGTGTGTGTTATTGTCTCTTTGGCCTGAAGCCAACCTCGCTGGCCCTGGAAGTTCATTAGCTGGTTCACCTAAATGCAATTAGGCATAGGAAGGACTTAGCCCAGAGGTGGTGGGAGCAGATCTTTTAGGTGTCACAATCCTTTCCATTTTACATGGATTCATGGACATTAATCTGGGCCAAATTACTGTCGATTTTTCAATAAAATGGCTTGATGATGTGGATTCATACAATGTCTCAAGATATAGCAAACTCCTTTATGTCTTTTCTCTCAACAGTCCTGGTAAAGCACATGAGAATAAGTCAGGCACTTCCCTGATAAATAAATTGGAAAATGATAGACATGGAAAGACTAAATCATTTATCCAGAATTTCCAGGGTCAGAATGTGTTGAAAAACCCCGAATGGGAGCTGTGACCTGGATTCTAGTTCTAATCCCAGTGTTATCCACAAAAACCACACAACATCTAATATCACAACCAGACTACTTTGGACTTTAATACTCCGGTGGTGTGGCACGATTTCAGTGTTTACACTTGTGTCTTGGTCAAGTCCCAAGTTTAATTACTCCCTGCCTACCTAAATTTTTTCCCCTGTTTGAGATAGGTAAGTTATTTTCCCCTTCTAAGCCCTGCTGTCCAACGTTGCTCGCTCTTAAAACTGCAGCATTCCTGTTCAAAGGTAGCCACATATCAGTGGTCAGGGTAGGAACATACTGACTGGCTGGAGGAACATTTAATGAATTAATATTTGCAAGATGTTTTCAATTTTCCAGTAGTTTTTTTTTTCTCATTTATTTAAGAGCCTTTTGGAGGAAAAAGCAGTAGAGAATTCATGCTTTGAATCCAGTTTTTTTAGAGCTCCTTCTCCAGTGTGGTTTCAGGCATTTTTCACTTTCTATAATTCAGATATTTCAGAGAATATAGTGTGAATCTTTAAATTTTTTATGTTAATCCACTTACTTTCCCATTGATGCACTTTATAGTTTTAGAGATTTATTAAGAATGAAGTTATCTTGGCCCTGAGATGTTAATTAAAATTATACTGAAAAGAGCAAACATTTTAAGCTTATATAGTTTAGGTATTTTAATTTTAGAGATATATTCAAAATGAAATTATTTTGGCCCTGAGTTGTATAATAAAAATTATACCCAATGGAGCAAACTTTAATATATTTAAAGAATTAAGCACATTTCAGAGAAATATGAATACTAACACTAAATTCTTACATTAAATGTTGGCTGTTGGCCCTTGTCCAAGCAACAGGGCAAAATAATGTAAAAACCTTGAGGGAAGTTTGCCATCTTGATACTTTGAGTATTTTTAGGTTGACTTGAATTTCCAGGTTAGAAAAGCTGAATGGGAGAATACCCCAAGGTAATGGTCAATGAGAGGATACTGAGCCCAGGTCATAGGCTTTCTTTTTCTTTTCTTTTTTTTTTTTTTTTTTTAGTTAGGTCTTTTATCATTATTATTATTATTATTATTAATATTTTATTTATTTATTTGACAGAAAGAGATCAAAAGTAGGCAGAGAGGCAGGAAGAGAGAGCAGAGGAAGCAGGCCCCACACTGAGCAGAGGACCGGACATGGGACTTGATACCAGGACCCTGGGATCATGACCCAAGCTGAAGGCAGAGGCTTTAACCCACTGAGCCACCCAGGTGCCCCAGTCATAGGTTTTCCATCCTTACCTTAAAGGCAATAGAAACTTTCCCTATGCTAGTGGTTGTGGGATAGCTAATCATCTGCTCAGCAGCGTTCGAAGAATAACGAGAAGACGTGTACCCTGATGACAACCTCATTCTTGACCAGAACAGGAGGCTTTTCACCCAGGCTCTGCTGGTTGTACCTGAACCGAAGTACTGATCACCATGGTCTAGAGATCTGAGTCGTATCTCCCCTTGTCAGCACACAACGCTATTCGGCACGGACCTTATCCTAACGAACCTTCTCCCGCAAGCCCACACCTGTGTCAATGATTTTTGTTTCAGTGAAATACCAGAGAGGTCTCCGGGTTGATGTGCAAACACTGGTGACACAGTAAAACAGAAGCTGATGTCCTTAGTTGAAAGAAATGAAAGCATAAGTGGACATAGAACACATTAATTGAAAGTAGGAAGAGTTCATTAACTGCCTAGTTAGAGTGGTGTTTCTCAATCCCTTGGAATTGTGACAAGATTATTTCTTCAAACCACTTCAATTCCTATATCGTCTCATAGGTTGCACACCAGAAAGAAGCAGGAGTAACATATTTTTTAAATATTTCACAAAGCCATTCTACTGAAATATAACATTGGTGAATATATCAGAAAATTAAGAGTTGGAATTACAAATTTAAAAGTTAGCATGTAATGTTAACATACTTAATTTTTAACAACTTAATTTTTCAGGTAAGAACTAATACCCAAGGTGGCTAAGTGACTTATCCAGGGGTACATAACTAAACTAATTGATAGGTTTCCATCTCCTAGACCAGTGCTCTTTCCACTTCTACTAAAACCATGACCAAGGGGATTAGTGATTTCTGAAAAATGACAGAGTTCCTTTGTAATCTGGAGGCCTATGTTCATTCTTCCTTGCCTCCCCACCCAACCATCAAGAAAGGAAGAAGGAAAAAAATGAGAAACCAGAGGCCAGAGCCTCAGGTAGGGCTTGATAAAACTTGAATCCGGGCACCTTGGTGACTCAGTCGGTTAAGTGTCTGACTCTTGATTTCAAGTCAGGTCGTGATCTCAGGGTGCTGAGATGGAGCCCCATGTCAGGACTGTGTTCAGCAGGGAGTCTGCTTGAGATTCTCTCCCTCTCCCCCTGCCCCCACCTCATGCATGCTCTCTCTCTTTCTTTCAAAAATAAATAAATCTTTTTTAAAAATAACAACAATGAAAAAAATACTTGAAAAGACAGATACTCACATAAGGATCCAGAATTGCTGACATCAGTGATCTTTTCAGAAATATTGATTCTTATCATGAAAGTGAAACAAAATCTTATCCATAAGGTAACCGGGTATACACTTCAAAACTATCTATTACAGTTACACTCATAAATAAATAAAGAAGAATGAAAATTTATATGTAGCCCAAAACAGTATTTGATTTTTTAAATGTATTCTGTTTAAATTGAAATAACAGAAGTTTCTCAAAATGCAGTAACCCCGAAGACATCAAATGATGTTATAGATGTTAACATTCTAAACTTCAAATTGCTTATTAATAGTTATGTGTATGAACTACTCCTCGTACGGTCGTAAACGTTTCTTAAATCACCTAAACAAAACACCAGTTTTGCCACATCGCTCACCACTGGCTTCTCTATACATAATTTTATTATCTGTCATGAAAAAGGGAAGACATTTCCGGGACTACTAATGTTCAGATGATGTGGAAGGATTTCTGGAATTGTGCAGGTAGTAATGTCAACCCACAGAATATCACTGCCAGAGGCTAAATGCTATCACAGCTGCAGGAAACACTCAAACCTGTCAGCAATCACATACTTTTTTCTACCCAAACTATACCACAAAGTGGCATAATTCCAAAAGTTAAAATGTATGGATGAATATCCTTAATTATGAGAACTGTTCTAATTGTGAGATTATTTGTGTTGTGATTTCACAACAAAAGCTTTCTGAGATCCCATTTAAAAGGTGTCACACAGGAGACAAAAACATCATTGCACAGGGGTGGGGGGACCCACGACGCCGCACTCACTGAGCCCAGAGCAGTTACTCTGATTCGGTGCTTATTGGTAAGGTCTGTCTGAAAATACAGATAAATTATCCTATCTCCCAACACAAGGCAATGTGAAAAATGGCTGTCCAAATACCACTTCCTGTTCACAGCAGCCATGCTATACATCGGGAATGTGCAGAGAAATATGATAAAGTTTATCACATCACTACAGGCTGAAACACGGCTCTGTCTGCAAAACAGGAAGGTGTGTGAGGGATAATGTCTGTCTTTAGGCACTATAGTATGTCAAAACCACAAAGACAATGTGCAGCAAAAGATAGCTCCATCATAACCACTTTTTTATGATTGTCTTCACAGACCGAGATAAACGAAAAGCTGCAAATACAGGAAGAGGCCTTTAATGCACGGATAGAAAAATTGAAAAAGGCCTGAGGACCCAGTACAAGGAGAGCGATGCTAAACTTCACAGAAACAAACACAACCAGCCAGAATAATAGACCCTCCTGAGCAGCAGATCTCCTTCATTTTGTTGGGAAAGGAAAACCAAGCCCTACATTTTATTATCCTAAGTAATTAGAAAAGTATTGGCCCCCATTTTGCTATCTCCTGTCCCATAACAGCCTCCAAATTTATGGTACTAAGGGTAATAAGGACATTTTGTATACAAGAGTTTGGAGAATTATATATAAAAATACAATTACTTTTACGATACTCCATTGACATTTTGACTAATAAATGCTATTCATCTTCAGGGAGAATGAAGCCAACTTTTTTAAGTAAGGAAAAATAATAATAATTTTATCCATATTGACCCATTGAGCTGCCACATTACTGAAGCCCTGTGAACAGATACAACACTGCCAAGGATAAAACATGCTAAACAATAGTAATTAAAATGCATATACTTTGGGTTTTTTCTCCCCCTTAAATCACTTGGTTTTCTTATTTAAACGTTTCAGTGTGAAGCCAATTTTCTGAAATTATATAATGCAGTTTGAAGCACTTTAATTTATTCTGTACTGTATTTGTTATTTCTAATCTTGTTACTCTCTCAGGAGAATACATGACCTATATAAAAAGAAGCACTGTATAAATGGTTATTAAAGACCAACCTATATATAGATTGTAAAAATCTTAAATACAAATCAAACTCACAGAGCTCTTAAAATTAACTATTATATTGCAGTAGAATGATTGAAAACATCTCAAGCCCTTAAATACGCTTAGTAAAATATGATTTTGGAAGAAAAATATCCATTTGCCAACTGATTGTTTCAGGTTGGATAAATTAAAATAATAGCTAGATAGATCTTTTCCAAATTTCTTGGACTTCAGAGTATCTGAGAATGGAGAGCATTACAAGGAAGGGGAGAGTTCCTTCAAGAACTTTCCAGTTTAGGAGCGCCTGGGTGGCTCAGTCAGTTCAGCGTCTACACTGGACTCAGGTCGTGATCTCATGGGTCCTGAGATGGGGACCCAGATCAGGTTCCCCGTTTAGCTGCTTCTCCCTCATCTTCCGCCTGCTGCTCCCCTTGTTCTCCCTGTCAAATAAATAAACAAAATCTTCTTTAAAAAATAAATTTTGAGTTGATAAAGGAATATACACACTCAGTTAAAGACAACGACAACAAAGTGTAGACAATGAAAAATACATTTCATCCAAGCTGGGTACATCCATTTCTCTCCCTATGAGGCAAACATGGCTCAGTAAATTCTTTTTTTTAAGATTTTAAAAATCTTTTTAAATAATGCTGAGTTTGATCTCAGGACCTTGGGATCATGACCTGAGCCAAAGGCAGACATTCAACTGACTGAGCCACCCAGGTGCCCCCCAGTAAATTCTTGGGGAAGTATTTTTTATCCATTTAAATAATTGGATACTTGCATAGAGTGATCTTTAAAAAAAAAAAAAAAGTAATTTGCATTGTTCTTTACATTGCTCCTTTCATCAAATAACATATTTTGGAGATAATTCCCTATCAATACATTTTAATGACCATACAATATTTCATTTTATCAGTTCCATAAGTTTTTAAACTAGTCCTATTGATGAACTTTTATTGCTTCCAGTAACTTACTATCACAACACTACATTGCCGTTTTTATGAACATGTATGATTGTACCTGTAGGATGAATTCCTAGGAAGGGAAATTTCTAGGTCAAATTTAATGCCTTTCAAATATATTTCACCAACAGAGAAATGAGAATACTTATCACTACATTGTTACATTGTTACCAACAACAAGCAATTGGCCAGTTTTTTATCTTCGATTTTCTGATAAGTAGAACATAATGTCACACTGTTGTGTTAATTTGCTTTTATCTTCTTATTCCACGCAGATTGAGCAACACTCATTGAGCAACATATAAACATATGTTTATAAGCAAGTGTGTGTGTGTGTGTGTGTGTGTGTGTGTGTGTGTGTGCGGTAAATCCTCCTGATAACCCTAAGGCAGAGAAAGATAGGTATTATTAGCCTCACATATGATTGTAATTGTTATGGAGTCTGAGGCTTAGAGAAATTATTAACTTGAACCGAGTTGCACAATTAATAATGGATGGATCAGGGCTTTAAACCCAGGTCTGACCTATTTTATAGATGAGGAAACTGGAACACAGAAAAATTTTAGGTACTTTTCCCATGATCACACAGCCACTAAGTGGTAGAAACAGGTTTTGAATTTAGGTCGCTATGATCATAAAACCCACATTCTTCACCTTTATCTTCATTGAGTTATCTCATAGTCAATATGAAACAAAGTGAAAACTGGCCTTTCTTTTTTGTAGTAAGTTATAATAAAATAAATAAAATAAATATAAATTAACACACTCATTTTGTTGTTACCATGTTAAGTAGTTAGAAAAGTTGCCCAAGAAAGGAACGTATAACTCAGCTCTGTTCATTTGTTCATTCATTCATTCATTCATTCATTCATTCAATCATTATCCTGTCCATAGCAATTGAGTACCAGGGCAATGAGTAGTGAGCCAAACAGACATGGTCTCTGCCCCCAATAATCAAGTAGAGGAAACAGTTAGTACTAATTGTGATAAGGACAAGCTTTGGGGAATTACAAGAGTATTGAACAAAGGAGTTTGGAAGGTCATGACATGTTCCACCGGTTTTGACATTTGGGCTGGGAACTGAGGGATACCTAGAATAACTAGACAAAGAAGGTAAAGGAAGAGGAATTTCAGACAGAGAATCATGTGCAAAGTCCCTGGGACACAAGGTGAGGCTGAACAATTTAGACACAGTTGAAGTTCTCTCAGGGTCCCATAGACTACATTATAGAATTTCATTTTTAAGCTAATAACAATGGAAACTTGTTGATAAATTTAAAATAGCAATTGGCATCTGATTCGTATTTTTTAAAAGGTCATCTCCCTGGTGCTAGGACTTCTATCCACGGAGATAAGGAAAATAGTATTTTTGTATAAGAATTCCTACTGCTAATGATGCTAAGCTCCACTTAGCAATTCCTACAAGTGAGAGACATAAAGAAAAATTTTGAGTTTTTGAAGTCACAGAGTTCACCTACTTGAAGCAGTCTTTGACACAAAGGCAGCCTTCTGAAGAGCCAATTAAAAACCAATACTAACCTATTACTTGGACAAGCAGCAATCTTTCTCTTAGCACCCACAGTAAGATATCTTCCTTCCATCTGCAGGAATAATTTGAGGCACTTTTTTCCTCACCTCCATGATAAGTTTCAAAGAGAAAATATATTCATTATGTTATGAACAAGCCACAGACTGCCACAGTTTCAGGTATTTGCAGGCACTGTTGCGCCTATATATAGCTGTGGAGTCATTTTTCCAAAATCCGAATATAAAGCCCCTATTTCTATCCTCCATTTGATTGGAACCATTCAACCATCCTGGTAGATAATAAGTTTGCATGTTCTTAGATTGCATTTCATTATGCTTCAGTTCCCCTAGAGAATAAACGTGCTCCTTTTCCCAACAATTGTAGAGGAGAAATACTTTTGACATCTCAAATTTCAGAGAGCCTCAGGAAGACGTCCCTCTTCTGGACATCAAAGTCTTTATTTTTTTTTCCTGGACATTGATTTGTTAAATAAGAGAAGTCTGTACTCCTTCGTGGCAGCCAAAATATCTATTAATTTAAGTTTCCTAAGCAAAAAGGAATCTAAATCAAAATAGTACCATCTTGTTGGAACTTAAATTCCAAAACAAAGAAAGAATACCAAAAATCTCTTTTGTTTTTAGGGTCCCTCCTTTTTTCATGGAAGTACCAGCAGTGGAGATTGGTTTACCTTTTTCTTGGTTAGAGCCACCAAAGACTTTTATATTATTTTACTTAATTTTTGGCTTCAGAGAATGTTCAGTGCTGATATCTCCAAGGCTCATTTGATGTTTGTTTCTTCTTTTGAATATACTCAGGGCACTTTCTAGCTAGAACAAACAAAATAAGATAAGGTCCTTGACCTGCTGGAGTTCATGGAATTGATAAAGTTTATAATCCAGAAGCAGACGATAAACAGAGGATCTTAGATAAAAAATACGTGATGCTAACAATTAACACAAAGCTATATGATAGAAGGTTCTGGGATGTGGGGAAGCTACTTTACCTGGGGTGCTCCCAGAACTCTGCTTGAGAGTTGTGGCTTTCAAGTTGAGACGAGGGTAGGAGAAACCAGCCATGGGCTCCACCATGGAACATTTGTTCCAGGCAATGAGGATAGCAAGTAAAGTGCCGTTGCCAAGTAGAACCTCCAATCACACAAAGCAGCTCTCAGGGGAGATGGATTTACCCACATCTCACTTCTGGGAAGTAACCTGGCTGCTCTGCAACCTCAGACCCTAGTGTTCCGAATCCAGTACCTTTTCCACTCTGTCAAGTTGCCATGGTCATATTGCCATATCTAAAAAAAATACATACATAATTATAACCACAAATGCTCATTGGAATAGCCCGAAACCCAAATAAACCCACCTACTTAACAGAATCTTGGTCTGAATCTTCCTCGCAAAAGAATTTCAAATAAATTATATAGATATTCTACTCCAAAAGAGGTGGAGCATAACTCCCATCATTACATGTGGGCTGCACAGAGTGACTTCTTTCCAAAGAATACAGTATGGAGAAATTACCTTAGAGTTAAGAAACCTGATGAATGCTACTTCCTCCATATAATCAATATCAACATCAATAGTCAAAATCATGTTGATGGCATATGCACTTGATATGAGTTGATGAAAATAGTACTTTCCTCGCAAAAACCAATAACCCCTGACTGACCATGAGAAAAAATCAGGCAAATTCCGGTAGAAGAACATCCTACAACATACCCTATCAGTACTCAAAACCATCAAGATCAGGGGCACCTGGGCTATCGGTTAAGTGTCTGCCTTCAGCTCATTTCATGATCCCAAGGGTCCTAGGATCAAGCCCTGCATCTCATCAGACTTCCTGCTCAGCGGGGAGTCTGCTTCTCCCTCTCCCTTTGCCCCTCCCCCTTCATTCTTGCTGTGTCTCTTGCTTTTTCTCCCAAATAAATAATTAAAATCTTTTTAAAAAATCAAAATCATCAAAAACAAGGAAAGTGAGAAAATGTCATAGCCAGAGGGAACTTAAGGACACATGACAATAAAATTTGGAATCCTGGATGAGATTCTGGAACAGAAAAAGGAAATCTAAAGAAATATGAATATGAACTTTTACTTAATAAAAACGTATCAATAATTGTTCATTAATAGTACCAAATGTGCCATACTAATGCAAAACTAATAAGAAAAATAGTAATTATCAATAATAGGAGAAACTGTGGGCAGGGAGGGGAACAGTATACAGGAAGTCTCTGTACTATCCACTTAATTTTTCTGTATATCTAGAACTGTTTTTAAAAATCATCTATTAATTTAAAAGAATCACAGTCAAAACAAAATTAGTTAGGAGGAAAGATATCCCTATTCAGATTTCACCTCTGTTGTAGTGACATTCCCTTCCAGTGACACATGAAAAATCAGATATAGCCATCTTGCAAACAGGAAAAAGAAATGCTAATAAAGAAGGTCAAAGTGATAAATTCCATTTTTAAGAGAAACTGCAAAAATCATCAGTCTTGAGCCTCACCTCACCTTCTCAGTTCCATAGTACATTTTGATACTTTCTTTTTTTTTTTTTAAAGATTTTATTTATTTATTTGATAGAGATCACAAGTAGGCAGAGAGAGAGAGAAGAGGAAGCAGGCTGTCCGCAGAGCAGAGAGCCCGATGAGGGGCTCGATCCCAAGACCCTGGGATCATGACCCGAGCCGAAGGCAGCGGCTTTAACCCACTGAGCCACCCAGGCGCCCCACATTTTGATACTTTCTAAAAATGTGCATAACTCATAAAAGCAGAGGGTATATGGGTTCCTTTTAAGTACCCAACTCTACAATGTAACATGATAATATGGTCTATCAGCCAACCTTAAATAAAGACATCAACCATTTGTAGAATAGCCCCAGTCTCTCAAGGTGTTCTCAACAAGGTAAATTTCCTCTAGATCCCACTAAGACTTCTCTCAATGAACATTTCTTGACTTATATAATATGAGCATAATATGGAAAGTGCAGTTTTTAAATAGAGAGAGGATAGATGATAGATTAGATAGATGATACTTAAGTGATATCCAATAACTTAAAATCAGGCATGGCAATGATCTCCTGCCAATATACCACAAAAAAAGGTTAAAATATCCTGGATATTAATCTTTTTTATTGATTATCAATCTCAAAATTTAAAAAGAGCTCCTTTTCATATACCGATAAATTTCATATGAATGCATTGTCATTCCTACTGTCCCTCCTAAAACCAAGTTTTAAATTCAGCCAGAATAAAAGTAACATGGTGCTCATTTTCAGACCCCAGAGAGAAGTTAATGATCAACAAAATGTTTGTGGCTTTTATTTCCTTATCTTTTTCTGTAAATGAATGATACTATTATTTTTCATTAACCCTATCCAATCCCCTTTTCAGCTGTTACTGAACTTCATGGGTTAAGATACAGTTAACGTTTATGCTGAAATTCAAAGTAAAACAATAAGAAGTGTTCTCACTCTACCTTGCCAGACCCAGAACTTGTTGCATCTGCTTAGGAAATGTAGCTGAGTGACTGAACAAATGTGATAACCCACAGGATTCAGTTTTCAAATAGGACCACAGGACCATGGTGTTGAAGTTCTTGAACATCATCTAATTCAACCCTGTCACAATGAAGAAACTGAGCCCGGACAAGTAAAGACTTTGTGATCATAGTTAATTTGTAGCAGGACCCAATTTAGAATACAAATCTTTCATTCATTCATCATTCATTCACATCATTCCTTCATTCATTCATTCATTCATTCAAACATGCTTATGTTCAACACATATTTAGTAAGTATCTTCCGGGGGTAAGAATTGACACTGAGCACATATAAGCTAAAACAGACAGAACCGTTGACCTCACGGAGTTTATAGTCTATCGGGAGAGGTAGATTTAATCAGTCACACAAGCAAATATAAAAATGTAACTGTAATCGGTGTTATTAAAAAATATATATACTCTTACAATGAGAGCTGATTTCGAGAATTATGAACAAATCAAGGAAGGTTCCACTGGGAGAGTCACATTTAAAGGAGTCACTAGGAGAGTCACATTAAAAGGCACTAATGAAGCAAAAAGGGGAGAAAAGAGTTTTCGGACCAAGGGAATGCCAAGTGTGAAAAACACAGGAAGTAGAGACTGTGAAAAGCGGTGTGCATGGCCAGAATTTCAAAAGTGAGCAGGAGTATTTTCCAAAATTGAAAATGCTTAGGTAAAGGGAAAATGGATTATGCAGAGCCTTGTATGTCAGGATAAAAGTTTTGTCTTTGTCCAAAATACAGTGAGGAGTTATTGAAACGTTTTAAGAGATTCAGAGGTGGTTGGTGAAGGACAAGCCCATTTGCCCTATGCCAAGATGATTCTAATTCTAATTCTAATTCTAATAATCTAACTAGTGGGGAGAATGGAGAAGAGACCAGGGAGGATGGGGTTATCCACCTAGGAGATTTTGCTCGCCTGGTGCTCTGTTACACTACATATGTGTCAGAAGCCGGGCACCAAAATCCACTCTCCTAGAATGGCAGGACTCCATTTCCCAGGTCACATGGCAGTTGGGTGTGAACATGTAACTAAGTTCCAACCAGAGAAATGTGAACAGAAGTGAAATGAGCTACTGAGGCTCAAGACCAGACAACACCTTTCCTTGTTCTTTCTTCCACCTTTCTGCTGGTTGGCCATAAGGAGAGTGACATTTTGAAGGTAATAGAGCAACTGTCTGCCTAAATTCCTAAATGCCCCCATGGCAGGAGACACTTCCCAACCTAGATCCCGTGTCCAGACTGTCTTATGAGAAAGAAATGAGCTACCACTTCTTAGGGTGACTTCATTCCGGGGTCTATCTGCTGCAGCAATTTAGCATGCCCTAATTAACTCAGTGAATATGTCTGTCTGTGTTTATGCATATGCACTATGTCTTATATGGGTCAGTGTCTATAAACTGGGAAAACAACTAGCAAATTCATTAACTAGGGACCTGCTTTAGTTTTATTACATAAGGTAATTACTTCTTAGTTTATATAAGCCCATGGCCCCTCCTAGACTGACATTCTATGAAATAATTGACTGAGCCTCACAAGTGTGATGAATTGCACACCCAGGAATTTCCCTTGAGAGGACACACCTTAAATAGTTTCTAGTTTAAGCAAGGCCAGTAAATTTTTAAATGTTTGTGGTTAGTTAGGGATTACTCTAATATAATAAGAAAAGTATAAATAAGACTCTAAATTATTAATTTGCTAATAATTTTTTCTTTCAGCCAAGGTTATTTCCTGAGTTGAAATACTCTTTAATTCACTGAAAATTGTTTACTAAATACTTCTACAGGAACCTCACTAAGACCCACATTAGAGCAAATATTGATATGTTGGGTGCTATCAATATTAACTATATGAAAAATATTAACTATATTTATTTCTAAAGACCAAAATATATTTCTAAAGTATTATTCTGGTTTGGATAGTCTATAGGTTAAAACAAAAGACACACTCAGATCATAGACAAAGTTGGGAATAGAAAACTGAGATTCTGTCAGAAAAAAAAAAAAGAATGATTATTGGGCTAGCAACTCCATGTGTACTCCGTCTCCACAACACCTCATACATACTTCAGGATGTCCTACCATGCTCGGCATTTTCCAATTCCAAATTTAGATAGAGTGATAGGTAGATGAGAGAGAGAGATCTTTTCCTCCTTTTCAAGGATTATGATACTGGTGCTGATTATTATCTCTATGGATGGGTGTGGTTTTTAAAATGTTTGCCATAGAAGAAGCTAAATGCATTCCAACATGCCTATGAAAAATAGCTAAAAATTATTGAAACCAAACCTTTTCAGCTCTTAAGGTGCTGGATCCATATTGAATTATTATTATCATTTCCTTTCTGCTGAAATTTTGATGACATGGTCATCATTCATTCAACCAAGTGTGGCCATTTCAGATTCAGTTAAGTGTCTTTATTCAAGGCATCCTCATGGGCTCCTTTATTTGTTAGAACTATTTCAAAATGAATAGCCAGATGAATCACCAAAGCATTGCAAAGCAAAACTCATGTGTCAGGGCTAAACTGAGGAAACAGAACAAATAAAAAGATGAGGCAATTACAGGCTTGGGAAATTGTTTATGATATAATATTGGATGAAAAAAAGGGAAAATCTATCATTTAATATGAAAT
>ML099044.1:0-14821 GCA_003697995.1 Taxidea taxus jeffersonii
AAAAAAAAAACCCTGAAAATCCTTTTAAAATTGTAATTGCTTTGACATATACCCTTTTGGGATTTAGAGTGACGTATGGTGGATATTTTATACCATGTCATTCTTGTTATATGGCCAAAATGTTTTACTTTCAGTAATCCATAAATTAAACACAGGAATATTAACTCCTGTTTTATATAAATTGAGCAACCATCTTTTTCAAGGATGGATGATAAAATAATCTGGAGATAGCATTTAATTATACTGACTCAGTTTTTCTTCAATATTAGTGTAAGAATTAGTTCAGTAAGTGAGACGTGTTAAATCACTTCCCCTGAAGTCATTAAGAGATAAATATTACCTCATGGGGAATTCTTAATTGTTTTTAGTGTCTTGTAGTCAATTCTCTGCTGATGTAAAATTCTGAGATAAAGCTGACTAACTTCTAATTAACAATTCTCATATAAGTTACTATTTGTGTTAAATGTTACTGTGTGACAGACAATGGCTCTCAGATTTCTGGAGCTATTGGGGAAATATTTTTAAGCACAATTTCATGTGAACAGGGCTCATATTGTACATTTTCTTTTCACCTTAAGAAAAGAACATTTAAATAGGTTGGGTGTAATGAGTCATTCTGGGAGAAAGATTATTCAAATGGTAGAAAAAATAAATGTTGTATTTTATCATGTGTCCTCTAAGGGCACTCGACAATTTCCTTTATATGCAAGTAGCATATATTCTAGGCGGACACAACACATTTCAAGTTGCCCCATGGCAGGTCATTTTTAATTCAGTGGTAGTAGAAATAGCATTGCACTTAAAGGAACTAATGGATTGGCGTGGTGTTGAAAAGTTACATTTTTTCCCTTTCTTACTCTCTTCCCAACCAATTAAAAAAATGTAACTAAAAGTGAAAATACAGTAGTGATAAAAGTAATAAAGATATGTTTTATGGATATAGTCCTTAAGAACCCTGGAAGTATGACTAAATGCATGCATAAAGAGGTTATGGAAGTTCCTGAAAGTCAACTGATCAAGCCACAGAAATATGAATTTACCAATGAAAGCCAGTGCAAGGTTAAGGAGAGCATATACCTGGACTGGCAGGGCACCTGTAGTCTACTCCCCTTCTGCCAGAAGACCTAGTTTAGACACTCTTCCTTGACAGCTTATGTCTGGGTTTCAAACATAAGAAAAGTCGACCTAAATTCTCCTTTTTAGCTACAAAGTTCTTTGATATTTGGAAAGTGCTTTTCATATCTCTCATATATTTGTTTCCTCGAATTTGGAATTTCTGATGCTAACCTACAACTAATGGAGAGTTTTCAGAACATTTTTAAATGAGCAGAGTTCTGCTGGTAAAAGCAAAAGGAATGATAGTAATGATAGGTGTTAACTTCTCACTCTGTACAGGAAAATAACTTAGTGGATATAACATACCATTACCCCTGTGATCTCCCACAGGGCAGAGAGTACACTAGAACTTAGAGAAACTGCAAGAACTATTATGCTTAGCTTTAGTTTTTTTCCAATGTTCAAAAGTGCAATGCCATGTGAACTCTGGGTCTCCATGGCTTCCTAACCCTGCCACTACCTGTTGTCATAGTCACTGTCACCACATTCTTTTCTACGGCTCAAGTAGGATCAGCTGTCCTATCTGTAAGGGTAGCAGAGAAAACTTATCTATATTACAAAAGCAAAACTACCATAATCATAGTGGTACATCCTCCTGAAACTTTCTAATAGTGGGCAAAAGTCAAAGAAGTAAGAGATTGTTGGCTTTATATAGTCTAAAACTAGACTCTAAACTCTGTTCTCCCAAGAACTAGCAATGAGGATACTTGGAAAGATAGTCTCTTAGGTCTTCTGGTTTTTTTCATTGTGTTTGTCCAAAAACCCTTGTCTGTAAAACAAGGGGGCTGGGCTCTTTGTTCACTCTTTTTCAGCTTAAAAATTGTTCAGTCTAGAAAATAATTTGCTTTACTGGAACAATTTTCTTAACACACCATAAAATTCCCAACAGGAACCTTCTTGCCAGGAAAGAAAAGCAACTGAAAATAAAGTAAACAATGAATGGGACTGTAAAGCTAATACAAAAAAAAAAAAAAAGATAATTACCACTATCTGAAAATAGTCACTAGGAAGGACCACATCTCCATTCTTCATCCAATTCACAGTGGGAACAGGCTTTCCAGAGACTGAACATTCAAACTCAATATCCATGCTTTCATAGGCATACAGGTTGGAAGGATGATTTAAAAACCATGGCGGAACTGCAAAGACAGAAAGCAAAAGTGACTGGGTGGGAAAGTGACCTGCATGCTGCCTCTTTGCCCAGTTAGGAACACTGTGCAGGGAGAAAGAATATTTGTAATTCAATAATTCCCTGAAACCATTAGTTTATTATATAGGAACCACGGTAGAATACCTCTCCCTCCTCCCAAACACAGTTAAATAGTTGTAGTTAGTTCTGTTTTGCCTCAGGAAAGAAAAAGAGAACAGTTTTGTAAAAAAAAGTAACATCTAGTAAACATTCTTAATACCCAGTGTTTGTATCCAATTGACTTACATAAAAGATACTGAACAGCACATAAAGCTATGGAAGCTATGCTAATAAAGTAAATAAAGGGAAGATGATAATTCTGAGACAACCCAAAGTGTAACACAACAAAGCTTAGTGTCTCTGTAATTCTCGAATTTCATTGGGATTTAGTTAATGTGATGGACTCAGCCCCTGTTGAAACTGGCTATAATGATAGGCACAAAAAATGACTATCATCTTTACTGTGGATGCATTCCTATTGTCTTAGCAATTATCTATTGTGGTGCATTACTATACTGCTTTATTATTTTCTCAGCATGATAGGTGATATACTAATTTAATTTAATGTCTTAATTGCCATAATACTAGTTACTTTATGATGGAAATTTGTAATTGAAGGAAAATTACAATTAAAATATAGTACACCTTTGCTAATGAATCTTTCAGGCTTGGTCCTTCAAAACCCTCCCTAGGAGAGGGACATTAAAAAAAAAAAAAAGTTCATTCTCTTTCACTGGGTAATCTTAGAGTGATGTCAGATTTGAATATTCATGTTGCCTTAGACCCAGGTTAAATTCACAGTGAAATAGCTGCCTTGAACTTGTTTCCAGGTAAGACATGGACATGCATTTTTAATAGCCATTTTTAAAGTCAGATTGCTTTTTTTTTTTCTTTTTGTCATTGCTGTTGCTATGTTCAGTGAGTAAGGGTGCTAATTTTTGATCATTTGGGTTAATATGATATTATGTAATATAATATAATATCAGGGACGTAGTCTCTGACCACCCCTGACTTCAAAGTCAACTTGTGAACATTGATGAATGTTCTAGAAAAATGGCAGAACCAGTGGAAAGTTCCTAGTTTTTTCTACTAAAGATCATAGAAATCTTAATCTCTCTCCTTCTTCCTCTCCCTTTTCCTCATTCTTTCACTTCCTCCTCCCTACCTTATTTTCCTGATTTTTAACTAAATATTTAAGACCTCCAGTAAAAAAGAACTATAAAATTATTTGATCTTTCACATGGACAAATTTATTTATATGACTCAGCTGGGATACATTAATATTCACAGACCAAACACATAAAAAATAATGTCTAGATGCCCATCAACAGATGAATGGATAAAGAAGATGTGGTATATATATACGATGGAATACTATGCAGCCATCAAAAGAAATGAAATCTTACCATTTGCGATGACATGGATGGAACTAGAGCGTATTATGCTTAGCGAAATAAGTCAACTGGAGAAAGACAACTACCACATGATCTCCCTGATATGAGGAAGTGGAGATGCAACGGGTTGGGAGTTAAGGTGGTAGGAAAAGTAAAAATGAAAGAAGATGGGATCGGGAGGGAGAAAAACCAAAAGAGACTCTTAATGTCATAAAACAAACTGAGGGGGGTGGGGGGAAGAGGGGTTGGGTGAGGGTGGTGGGGTTACATCATATGTTTAAATAAAGCTTAAATAAAGTAAAAAAAAAAAATAATGTCAGAGAGCTTTTCTAAAATTTTTTTTTAAAGATTTATTTATTTGACAGACAGAGATCACAAGTAGGCAGAGAGGCAGGCAGAGAGAGAGGAGGAAGCAGGCTCCCCGCTGAGCAGAGAGCCCGATGCGGGGCTCTATCCCAGGACCCTGAGATCATGACCTGAGCCGAAGGCAGAGGCATCAACCCACTGAGCCACCCAGGCACCCCTGTCAGAGAGCTTTTCTAAAGAGAACATGTCCCAATTGGATAGAGAGTTGAAATTATTTATAATTGATCATATTAGTAAGAGATTATTTTTATTCCTTAACCAAATTCACTGGCAACTAACTAAACTAATTAAATAGCAACTAATAATTAACTAAAAGGTGACTAACTAAAAGGCAACAGAAATAGTTCTTGAATGCCTCTGAGCAAATACCTTAGTTGTCTGATTCTGTTCCTGATTTTATTATAGATTTTGATCAAGTATTTGTTTACTAGCAAACACCCAATATTTATTGAGAGCTGACCTTGTATAATTGATTAGTCTAAGCACTATTTATTTATTTAAAGATTTTATTTCTCTGGAGAGAGAAGAGAGCACAAGTAGGGTAAGTGGCAGGCAGAGGGAGAAGCAGACTCCCCGCCAAGCAGGGAGCCCAATGCAGGACCGGATCCTTGGGATTCCGACCTAAGTTGAAGGCAGAGGCTTCACGGACGGAGCCACCTAGCTGTCCCACACATTACATTTACTGTATTCGCCACACCTCTCTGAGACTCTGTGATTCCCATTTTACAAAGAGGCTGAGGTACAAGGAGTCGAAATAACATTCTCCAAATCATACAACCTGCAGACTGTGGAGCCAGACAGGCTGACTCCTCTGCCTACATTGTGAACTATTTTATAATAACTCCCTCTTTTGCGACTTGAAAAGTCAGGTGGAAGAATAACTCATTAACTTTCCTGAAGGCTCAAAGATAATGGAGATAAGTAATTAGAGCTATTAAAAATATGACACCATGATGTCTATTCCTCTTCCCCCTTAAAGACATTCTACCTGGGAGCCATGAAAACCACCAGGGTCCGCCCACTTTTAGTGTTCATTTTCATCAGAATTCATGATATCATTTAGACCTATATCAGAGTTTTCAAACTTTGACTGGTATCTATCAGTGAAGTTTGAAATTCATTTTTGGAGTTGGGACTCAAATTTACATGTGTATGCATGTAAATTATACATAAACATATATGCAATATGCAAATATACATAAAATATACATATATATATACACACACACTTACATCCAGTTATACTTCATTTTATTGCACTTCATTTAGCTGAGTTTAATTTTACTGTGCTTCACAGATAATGGATTTTTTACAAATTAAAAGTTTTGTGGCAACCCAGCATTAACCAAGCCTATTGGCACCATTTTTTTGTTATTAAAATTTATCCATCCACTTGAGAGAGAAAGAGAATGAGAGTTTAGCAGGGAGCAGTAGAGGGAGAGAGAGAATCTCAAGCAAACTCCCCACTGAGCGTGGAGCCCGAAGTGGGGCTTGATCCCAGGACCCTAAGATCATGACCCAAGCCAAAATGAAAAGTTGGACTTAACTGAGCCACCCAGCCACCCCTTGGGACCATTTTTCCAACAGCATTTGCTAACTTTATGTCTCTGTGTCAATTTTGGTAATTCTTGCAAAATTTTGAGCTTTTTCATTATTATATTTGTTGTGGTGATCTGTGATCGGTGATCTCTGATGTTAATTTGTAATTGTTTTGGGATACCACAAACCACACACGTATATGATGGCAAACATAATAAATAAATGTTGTATGTGTTCTGACTGTTCCATAGACCACTCCTCTGTCTCTCCTTCTCTTCAGGGCTCCCTACTCCTCCAGACATAACAATATTGGAAGTAGTCCATTTAATAACCCTATAAATGACCTTTAAGTGTTCATGTGAAAGGAAGAGTCACTCATGTCTCTCTCTTTAAATCACTAGCTAGAAGTGATTAAGCTTAGTTGAGGAAGGCAGGCTGAAAACTGACATAGCCTTAACGTCTTGTGCCAAACAGCTAAATTGAGAATGCAAATAAAGTGTTCTTGAAGGAAATTAAAAATGCTCCTCTAGTAAACACACAAATGATAAGAAAGTGATAATGTCTATCACTGACATGGAGAAAGCTTTAGTGGTCTGGGTAGAAGATCAAAACAGCCACAACATTTCCTTAAATCAAAGCTTAATTCAGAGCAAGGCCCTAAGTCTCTTCAATTCTATAAAGGCTGAGAGGTAATGAAACTGCAGAAGAAAACTCTGATGCTAGCAGAGGTTGGTTCATGTGGTTTAAGGAAGAAGAAGCCATTAAAGAAGCCATTTCTACAACATAAAAGTGCAAGGTGAAGCAGCAAGTGGTGAAACAGAAGCGACAGCAAGTTCTCCAGAAGACCTAGCTAAGATCATCAATGAAGGTGTCTACATTAAACAACAGATTTTCAATACAGACAAAACTGTATTGGAAGAAGATGCTACACCTAGGACTTTCATAGCTACAGAGAAAAAGTCAGTGCCTGGCTTTAAAGCTTCAATGCCTAACTATCTTGTTAGGGGCTGATGCAGCTAGTGAGTTGAAGTGGAAGCCAGTGCTCATGAGCCACTCCAAAACTCCTAGGACCCTTTAGAATTATGCTCAATCTATGCTGCCTGTGGTCTATAAAGGGAACAACAGTCTGGATGATAGCACACTGTTTAAAACATGGCTTACTGAATATTGTAAGCCAACTGTTGGGAAAATGATTCCTCTCTGACAATGTACCTGGTCACCCAAGAGCTCTGATGGAGCTGTACAGAGAGATTCATGTTGTTTTCCTGCCTGCTCATATAATAATACCCATTCTGCAGCCCATGGATCAATGAGTTATTTTGACTTTCAAGTCTTCCAATTTAAGAAATACCTTTTATAAGGCTCTAACTACCATAGATAATGCCTGCTGCCAAGGATCTGGGCAAAGTCAATTGAAAGTCTTTTGGAAAGGATTCATCAGTCTAGATGCCATTAAGAACATTTGTGATTCATGGGGAAAAGTCAAAATACCAACACTAACAGGAGTATGGAAGAAGTTGATTTCAGTCCTCCCGGATGACTTGGAGAGAGCTCAGAACCTCAGTGGAGGAAGGAACTGCAGATGTGGTAGAAGTAACAAAAGAACTAGAATTAGAAGTGGAGCCTGAAGATAGGTCTGGACTGCTGCAATTTCATGATAACATGTGAATGGAAGTTTCTTCTTATGGGTGTGCGGAAGAAGTGGTTTCTTCAGATGGACTCTACTCTTGGTAAAGATGCTGTGAAGATTGTTGGAATGACAATAAAAGATTTGGAATATTACATAAACCTAGTTGATAAAGTAGCCTCAGGGTTTGAGAGGATTCACTCCAATTTTGAAAGAAGTTTTACTCTGGGCTAAATGCTATCAAATATCATCACATGCTACAGAGAAGTCATTCATGAAAGGAAGAATCAGTTGTTGCGGCAAACTTCAATGATGTCTTACTTGAGAAATTACCACCCTAGCCTTCAGCAACCATCACCCTGATCAGTCAGCAGCCATCAGCACTGAACCAAGACCCTCCACCAAAAAAAGATTACAACTCACTGGAAGCTCAGGTGATGCTTAGCACTTTTTAGCAATAAAATATTTTAAAATTAAGGTATGTGATACATTTTTTAGGCTTAATGCTAGTGTACATTTAATAAACTACAGTATATTGGAAATATAATTTTATACAGAGTGGGAAACCAAAAGTTTCATTTGACTCACTTTATGTATTTTTATTTTTTAAAGATTTTATTCATTTATTTGACCAATAGAGACCCAGCGAGAGAGGAAACACAAACAGGGCAAGTGGGAGAGGGAGAAGCAGGCTCCCCGCTGAGCAGGGAGCCTGATGCAGGGCTCAATCCCAGGATCTGGGATCATGACCTGAGCTAAAGGAAGACACTTAGTGAAGGAGCCACCCTGGTGCTCCTTTGACTCACTTTATTGCCATATTCAGTTTATTATGGGATCTGGGATCTGGGAGAAAATCTATACACACACACACAGAGATCCATATATGTGTATATGCAAATATGCACATATATACACACATACATATATGTGTGAGAGAGAGAGGCATGCCTATTTATTGATTGATATATGCCTGAGAGGTGTGTGTGTATGTGTATGTACATAGTATTTATCTATTTAGAGAGCGGGGGTACAGGGGAAGAGTAGAACAGAACTAAAAACAGGAGTTGACAGGAAAAGGAAAAAAGAGAAAAGAATACCAAATCTCTACTGAAGAAGAGCAAAGAAAAGTGAAATTCCAGGAGCCCTCGTGATGGAGCCAGATTGCCTGGGCTTAAGTCCCAGACGTTCCACTCACTGCAAATAGCTTCAGTGACTGTCCCCATCTATAATCTGGAGATAAAAATTGAGGACAATGAATGGCAGGTCATATTTATTTTATTCTGTTTTTATTTTTTTAAAAGATTATTTATTTATTTATTTGATAGAGAGAGATAGACTGGGAGAGAGGGAACACAAGTAGGGGGAGTGGGAGAGGAAAAAGCAGGCTTCCCACTGAGCAGGGAGCCTGATGCAGGGCTCCATCTCAGGACCTGGGATCATGACCTGAGCCAAAGGCAGAGGCTTAACAACTGAGCCACCCAGGCGTCCCAGACAGGTCATGTTTAAATGTTCTACGCATCACTGTATGTTAAAGAAAAACAATAAATAGAAAAGTGTATCTGAGTATATTGCCCACAACATACTAATTATTGTGTATGTATAGAAATATACATATAAATATATACATAAATATGTAAATATATATGGGTATGTGTGATTCTCCAATCTGACTTATCCTTTTGTATTCTCAATGTCCCAAACAGTGTGTTTTGCGCAGAAAAATTTCTTAAATACAAACAACTAAAGTTAAATGATGGCTATTTTCTTATAGTTTTAGGTAGATTCATTCTAATTCTTCAACTTGAGAAATCTTCTTCCTGTTTATTACCTCTCAATGGACTGTAAGAAACGAAAGCTGATTATAGTGAATTCTCAAAAGATTAAGCTTTATCAATTAATAACATACAGTGATTTCTGGGGCTCCTGGCTGGCTCAGTTGGTACAGTGTGCAACTTTTTTTTTTTTTAACTTTTTTTTTTTTTAATTTATTTACTTGTTAGAGAGAGAGCACAGGCAGACAGAGTGGCAGGCAGAGGCAGAGGGAG
The DNA here is from genome assembly GCA_003697995.1 of Taxidea taxus jeffersonii. Taxonomy (NCBI): domain Eukaryota; kingdom Metazoa; phylum Chordata; class Mammalia; order Carnivora; family Mustelidae; genus Taxidea; species Taxidea taxus. Next base: position 9,277 of record ML099044.1, read on the forward strand.
AAGCAGGCTCCCTGCCAAGCAAGGAGCCCGATGTGGGACTCGATCCCAGGACGCTGGGATCATGACCTGAGCTGAAGGCAGCTGCTCAACCAACTGAGCCACCCAGGCGTCCCAGTGTGCAACTTTTAATCTTGGGGTTCTGAGTCTAAGCCCCAGGCAGAGGTTACTAAAATAAAATAAAATAAAACAAAATAAAATAAAATAAAATAATAGTGACTTCTTATTAGTGAAGGGGATAATTTGACTTAAATATGCAATTATAATTATAAAACAGTGAGTACCAAGGATGCTTCAATAATTTTTTCCACTTCCAAACATATATGTGGGCCATGATCTAAATTTTGTGATTTTTCTCTTATTTCTTAGGCTCTCAGCATTACACTGGATACCTTATTTTCCCTAGCTTAGCTACATGGAGAAAGGAGTACAGTATCTCTTATATTGGACATCTTTCCAAAAATCCTAAAACTCTTCCCTGTTTGAACAAATGGAATTGAGATAAATACAGAATTTAAGAGAGAGTCTTCAAAAGGTCTAAATTTATAAGTCCAGGTTGGATTAGAAATCAGGTAAAAGCTTTTCAATTTTGTTTTAAATAATGCATTACCAACTGCTACCTGTTTTCCTGAAGCATCCATCCACACATACCTTACATACATCTGAGGGCTCAACTTATTCTGATACTGTCCTTGTTCATTCTGTTTTCTCTTCCTGAGCTGTTTTCCATTTTGTCTTAGAGTGTAGACATCCTACTGATCCATCATGAATCCACTTCTCCAAAAGGTCACCTTAATTTTTCTTCTTGTAAAATTCTCTCTCCTTTTAGAAAACTCAGTGGTACTATTTTTATTGATTTTATGGCACTTGACAATGGTTACCTTAGCAGTAGTTTATAACGTGTTGGGGGAAGAGGTGCTGCCACACTAACATCAATTCGACCCATTGGTTAATATAATTTTGACGTTGACACTATTTTGGGAGAGAGTGAACAAATGAAGTCTACCCAGTTTTTCTCTTCTTATTTGATCCCTTTGTCTTTTTCTGTGCTGAATAGACTAGACTCTGCTGACTAGAATTTAGGATCTAGGTATAATCATGTTATAACTTTCACAGCTCTGTAGTCCTATATTCTCAACACAAATTGCAACTGGGATGAAAGAAGGAATACGATTTATCAGTGGCTCTAAGTATGTTTTGTCAGCATTTTTCTGATCATGGATCCTTGCCTGGAATTACATTCCTCAGATGATATAATTTCTATTTATTCTCTAAAAGGAAACTCAAATACTCCTTTTACCATGACATTTTGTCTTTCATGAATCTGACAATGGATTTTCCTGCTTCTTGTAGTGCTTTCTCTCTCTCTGCCCAGTTTTTATACCACTTCTTATGTTAAGATATCTTTCACATATATCATTATTTACCAACAATGGTATGATTCTCATGGATGGGATCTGAAGCATATATTTTTTCTTTTAATTTCCTTTGATAGTACACAATACCTCCTCCCTTCCACTCTCATGGAAGGAATAATTTCACTACTTTAAACTATTTGGTGTGTAGCAACTTCTTAATGACTAATAGAAATGAAGTACCATGAGTTTTAAAGTTTATCAAATTGTGCCATTTACATAGTATGAATCCATTTCAGAGAATTGCTTAACATACACATACAATGTTACAACGATTTCAGGCAAGATATTGATTTTAGTTACACTCTCTTTGGATAAAATAAAAATTCATGACCAGAAATAAATTACTTATATTTCCCTCAGATGTTAGTTTCTCAAGATCTTCTACAGTACTTACAGTACATATATAAAGAATTATTTTAATATGGTGGCTGAGGAATAAGGCATGATGACCAAAAATGACTAATAAGCAACAGAAACATGGAAAACTATGATTTGTTCTTGAAAGTGTTTATCATACTTATAAATGACTAAGAGATGAGAAAACCCTCTATCCTGAAATCATTAGAATTGTATAACAAAACCTTAAATTTGAGTAAAAGTTTCCTTAAATTTACTCGGTTTTCTCACAAGAGTTTCTAAGCTATGACTAATTATTTGAATTTTGTAGAGTGAAAATTTTTCTGTAATTTCAACCTCAAAGTCATCAACAACAATCTAAATAGTATTTTGAGTTTTATTTCATATAACAGATGCCTCACAAGTATTTTAGGAGTGTCTCATATCACTCCTCAATCTTCTTTAGACTTGGTTTCTAGTATTTTTATTTTAAATAAGTTACTTAGCTATTCTTCTCTAGTTATTTAGGTATGTAATAAAGATGAATTAACTGTAAAATACTGCTTTAATACATATAATTAACAATTAACTAATGCTCTGTATTACCTTGATTTTGAGAAGATTCTAAAGATTTACCACAGTTCTGAAGTGGTGGTGAGTACATTTTTAAAGCCACGCAGGTGGTTTAAATTAAAATGAGGCAGCACAAATCATTTTGGTGAATGATTGACAAGAATTGAGGGAAAAAAAAAACCAACAGACTGGTGAGCTTTTATTAGGAGGAAAGTAAATTTTAGCATGATGGCTACATTTCTCCTCTGAGTACAGTGGAAATTCAGCTAGATTCCATAGAGCAGGACAATTCTCTCCAAGTTCCCAGGCCCTTTGAGGTTAGTTAATTTGTTGTTAAAATAGTGGGCATAATCCAATCAGTCTTCTCTTGAAAACATGTATCTAAAGAGACAGACCACACTAAATGTCTAAAGCATGTTGGTTGCCAAATCAGACTACCCCTGTGCCCAAAACAAATGGTTCTTTCAAGGGCACTATCACAATTGTATCAACAGATAATTTCACCTTAAGGAGCCATAGTTTCATATGAAATCACATTCAGATCTACAAAGGAAGCCACTGGGCATTGAATGTAAGTTTAGAGATAACATATCCTAGTGGGGGAAATCATCTTTATTAATACAGGCTTTCATGCTAAACACACCTAGCAAAATCCTAGTTTTATAGAACAATGTTTCTAATGGACAGCTCAATTTATAGATGAGAAATTGCTCTCTTACTTCATAATTTCAATTGAATTCTTCTTGCACTAACTTTTGTTGCGAAAGTAACTTTCTTTCAGCTAACTTGATCTCTAACTGCATAATCCTCCTTCTTTTTTAACAAGGAGCTATGTGATGTATCTCTGCCCAATCCAACACTTCTCTCTAGGTCTTATGTGACAAGTAACTTGAAATCTGCTGAGTATTTCTCTCTAGTTTGCTCTTCCTACCTACACATCTGTCCTCCCCCGCAGGGACGGTGTTGAGATTTGCATTTCATTTTCTATTTGGGTTGTCTCTCACACATACCTGTCTGTACTCTTCTAAAAAATTTAGGTTGGGTTCTAGCCGTAAGTGACTAGAATGTATTCTGCATTGGAAGTAAAAGCTCACTTGAGTTTTAACTATTAATATTGACTGGGGTTCCCACTCTTCTGGGAAAAAAAAAAGAGCTTTTTTTAAGCTATGGATTTTATTCTTCACATGTTCCATTCAAAGAAGTGTTTTAATCTAGTCCATCAGTGATCATTTCCACAGAGAGAGAGAGAAAGGGGGGGCAGGAAATGGGGAGAGATAATTAGGTTTGGAGTTCTTTTAATGACTGCTAGAATGTACACTACCTTTTTTCCTGACAAGTGTGTGAGCCTAAGTGGTGTATTTAATTTTATATATGTACATATATTTTTTTTTCCTCACACAGAAGTAAATTTATCATCACTAAAAACAAACTGACAAGAAAAAGCAGGTGAAACAACAGCAATTCCTTTCATTGTAACATCAATCTTGTCAGGAATCCACTAAGCTACTAGCTTCTTTTTTTTTTTTTTTAAGATTTTATTTATTTATTTGTCAGAGAGAGAGAGGGAGCGAGCACAGGCAGACAGAGTGGCAGGCAGAGGCAGAGGGAGAAGCAGGATCCCTGACGAGCAAGGAGCCCGATATGGGACTCGATCCCAGAACCCTGGGATCATGACCTGAGCAGAAGGCAGCTGCTCAACAACTGAGCCACCCAGGTGTCCCAAGCTACTAGCTTCTTAAGGACAGGACTGCCTTTCCAAGTTTGTGTCCTCAAAGCCAAGCACAGGATAAGTGCTAATGAACATTATTTAGGCCTGGGTGTCTTCATCAGATAATCCTTTCCTGGCTGCAACTGAGCAATAGCTATGAAGAAGCTAGACTATAAACAGCATGTAAGACATAAAAGTATACTTTTCTTCAAAGTTAGTAACAATTATAGCAATAGAATATTAGAAGCATCAACTTTAAGCTACTCTGCTACAGTTGGCAAAGACAGTATTTTAATGACCTTAGAGAAATGAAAATTTAGACCTTTTGATTTCATTTTCTACACTATCAGTGCTTCTTATTATGGACACAGTATGCAAAAAAAAATTGTCCTCCTACCTAAAAATCCTATGAAGAAAATCTGATCTTCAACTTTACTTTAGAGTCTTTTATATATGCTTAGAAACTATTCTGATCTCTCTTCACAATTGTCTTTATCCAGACAAATAATCCCATGACCCTTCCTCAGTTCCAGCTCTTTCTGTAATCAGGGTTTGCTTCTTTATAAATCCAGATTGAGTTTTCCTTTCTCTCATTAGTTGTGGAGCCTAGGACCAAATGGGTGGAATGATGCTGTGAGGCTCAAACCTGTGATAGGATTACCTCAAGGTCCTAATTCTGTATACTTCCTAATGCTATTGTCATACCTTTGGAATAGTTTTTGTGCTATCAGTCAGGCCTTATGTAGATTTTGGCAACTATCCAACAATTAGGTTTGTGTACACACACCCACACACATAAAAATATGTATGTGGATATATATGTAAATATAAACACATATTCAAAACCTATGGATACAGACTTATGTCTCTCCTTCTCTGAGAGAGGAGAAGCTGGAGGGCTGCTGAAGAGACGTACAGGAGTTGGGGCTGACTAAGATGAAAGCTTCTGGGCTAACAGTGAGCTAAAGACTTGACCAGAAACCTGATGATCAGTGCCTGTACTCTGGAAGGGAATAGGAGCAGCACCAGCGGACACAGTAAGTTGCTTAAACTGTACTCATTCCCCTACCAATCCTGTTGGTTCTTAAAAAGGGCACAAAACCTGAAATCTCCAGCCTTTAAACTGGAGCCCAAGGGGTCTAATAGTGCTAAATAAGTCCACAATTAACTTTGATTGTATTACGGCAAAAATTCTAGACAGAGCCACCCATACACGAGCAAGATAAAAGATATATTTGAGAAATATGGAAATATACTACAGTCAACAATAATGAGAAAAAGAAAGACACAGAGACAAAGAGAAAGGTTTTTGAGTGAAGGGAGAGAGGAAACTAAAGCACTCAATCCAGAAGAAAGTATCAGGGTAGGAACAGAAATTGTGTACTTTATACTTTATACTTTATACATTGTATACTTTATACAATGGATTCTTTTAATATGAAAATAAATGCAATATAACTAGAGATCAAAGACTAGATAATAAAATAACAGAATGAAACAGAAGGAGAGATAG
>ML099044.1:15221-30461 GCA_003697995.1 Taxidea taxus jeffersonii
TAGCACTTTCTAAAGTAAGTCTGACAACAAAATCCAGGCAATTAATGTACCATCAAAATAAAAAGTGAGACATCCTGAAGAATGTGATGAATATTGACAATATCTCTATACAGAAATTAAGTAAACACAATGAAAATAAAATTACTAAAGAGAATTCAATTGTTATATCCTGAACAGGAGACCACCAACTTTATAACTACCAAAATCAAAACATGGATAATGAGTGATGAGTGAGAATACTAATCCTGCTGTAGAGGCATTCTTGCCCTCATGGCAGGAACTTAATCTGCTCTGTCCTTAAGTAAAACATGAATTTACAAAGACAAAAAACAGTCCATACAGCTGCATGACACTGTCATAAATGTATTTCTACCTAACCATTCAACTACTCATGTACATAGAAGGAGGTATGGGATACTGAGACATGGGAATATTTTTAATTTAGATGGATTATTTTCACATTTATAATTTTTTTCCAAAACATTTTTTAAAAAACTCTGGAAGCAAATATTCTAAGACATTACAGTAGTTATAGATATATGGATATATCTTCTTTCCTTGCTAAAAATTCTAATGATTAAAAAAATAACTGAAAATCTATTTTCTTTCTGAAAGGACTTACCACCATAGTTTTAAATAGTAGAACTCACTGGAAATTCTAAGAGCTTGCATAAATGGTACATATGATAAACACATTTATCCTCTTTTTTTTTTAAATCCTACTTCTCCACTGGGGCTTAGAAAAACTTCAGAGGAACTTGTTGCCGGTGACAAGAATACACCAACTCTCAAGGGAAATTATATGGAGGAAAGAGCAATGTAAGGTTTTCTACCTCAAATTTGCTGAAGGGAGACTATTTACAGGATGTCTTACGAAAACCATTATATGATAGCAAGAACAGTAAGAACTCTGATTCCTGACTCTGGCTCTATTGTAGGGCGATAAGGACACGGAACAATTAACGGAATTTTTCTTGACTTCTGTTTCTTAGTCTGAAAACTTAGAAGATTAAATGGAATCCCTATTTTCAAATTCTTCGGAATTCCTTCCGTTGTTACTGGGGAGGGGATGGTTGTGAGGTTATTCTCCAAACCTGTAATCCCTTCAAGGAAAAGAGCACCATTGACCAACTATGAATACTGAGCTTCTGTGTTAACTGAAAGCTGCATGAGAACATTCTCTGCTGCTAAAATAAAGAAATGAAATTACCCCAAGCTTTTTTCCCCACTTCAAAATTTTGTGAGTCCAAGAGTATATATGGCTAGTCCAATGCTGTTCAGCATGAACAGTTTATCCAGAGTTGTTTTAGCAAAGAAAGAATGGGGGAAATGAGTTGTCAGTTTGCTTTTTATTCCGCCACTAAAATAATATTTGGCTAGCGTTAATGCATTGCTTCAAACAATAAATACCGACCTAAGCATCTCATAAAAATCACAGAAAGTGACACAAAGGCAGGTCAAGGGTAATTAGTTCAATGCCTTGCTGAAAAATGACAGTATTCCTTTCATACTAACACTTAGGAATGGCTTACTTTTAAGATTATTTGGTAAAGGAGTCCTTCCACCCTTGATTATATTCTAACTCTGAGACTCTATCTGCCTTTTTCATTCCTGCATTTTGGCCTCGAGAGACATTAGCTACCTCCCTACAGATAAGACAAAACCCAGTGGTAATTTCACTGCTTTATAAATGTGAGTATCAGGAACCATGGGGGAAAAAAAAATGTGTGTGTGTGTGTGAATGTGTGTGTTTTAAGATTCATAAAATCTTACCACACAGACAACCTGTATAAACTGGAACGGCTTCTTGAATAGTAAATGCAAACATTCTTTTTGAGCATTTTGCCCAATATTTAAAAACCAAGAAGGAATGCTTATAAAGTTTGTGTGCAATTCACAGTGCTAAGATAGATTTTAAAACTCAGATTTCATAAAATTCATCTCAGTTGGGAAGAACTGGTATCAAATATTAAAATATAATGTATTAAGGGCAAATGATAAAGGCATGCATTAGAATAAAAACAGCAAAATCCACTATCTATTGAACAGAACTTTATATCAAAAGGGATCTAGGAATTTTTGTTGACTGCTAAGACTTCTAATCTTTGAAACCTGCCCTGGGTCTTAACACTTTATGCAAGCTACCCTGCATATCATAAACAAATACACACATATATATATGTGTACATATGTGTATGTGTATGTTAGGGAATATTTGGCTAACTTCATCACCTGGGATCTGGCTGTCAATGCCAGGGTAACAATTTGTTACCCTAAATATCCTCTTCTGTAAATAATACTCTTCAGATATCAAGGAAGCACTTATTCATTGCTTCCCCTCTACTCACTACACACAAGAGCCAAAATGTAAGGCTAAGAAGTGCTGTGTTCTTACCTTTTTGTCTTTGTGTTTCATAGTGAAATCTTGTTACATACAAAAGCTCATTGGGAAATGGTTGGAAAGAAAAGCTTGAAGAAATATTTTATAATAAGTAACAATGGAAATGTTTTATAATAAATAACAATGTTATTGTGATATTATTTATACTAGCCAGATCATGGAAACAGCTCAAGTGTCCATCGATAGATGAATGGATAAAGATGTGATATGTGTGTGTGTCAAGTGAAATAAGTCAGTCAGAGAAAGACAAAGACCATATGATTTCACTTAAATGTGGAATTTAAGAAATAAAACAAATGAAGAAAAAAGAAAGACAAACCAAAAAACAGAATCTTAACTATAGAGAACAAACTGATGGTTACCAGAGGAGAGGCGGGTGGGGGATGGGTAAATAGGTGAAGAGAATTAAAGAGTACAATTATCTTGATGAGCACTGAAAAACATAGAATTGTTGGATCGCTGTACTGCACACCTGAAACAAATATAACACGGTATGTTAACCACAGTGGGATTAAAATAATTTTTTTTAAGATTTTATTTATTTATTTGACAGGCAGAGATCACAAGTAGGCAGAGAGGCAGATAGAGAGAGAAAGGGGGAAGCAGGCTCCCTGCTGAGCAGAGAGCCCGATTCTGGGCTCCATCCTAGAACCCTGGGATCATGACCCGAGCCGAAGGCAGAGGCTTTAACCCATTGAGCCACCCAGGCGCCCCTAAAATAATTTTTTAAAATATGTATCAAGTATGTTATCAAAGTATTTCAATGGCCTATGCAATCACTTCACGATTTCTGGCCAGGGAAAATGCTCATTTCCCCTTTTCTCCCCCAACTACATAGAAACTATTTTGATTTGCCTTATACAACAAGCAAACATGGAAGGCAGATGATATCAACTCCAAAATTCTCCTCTGTCATGTTTTTAAGATGCTTGTTTCCCAGCAATTTTACTTCCTGTTGTCTCTGAAAGGATTCCCAACAATCTAACTTGTTACACCTACATATAGTTTATTTTTTTGTTTTCAAAAGCAATTCATTTTATTAATTCTTCAATATGTCCTAAAACGAATAGGCAAGAACAATAATACTGAGCTCTTTACAAAATGTCTTTGAAGCTGTCAGTACTATGACCTATTTGTTCAGAAAACATTCAGAATTTGTTGTTTCAGTTCAAGCTTGTCTTGCCCTCAGCTAGAGAATCCCAAACACAGTTGCTGCTTAGAGATGGAGGCGTTAAATGACATCATTAAATAGTAAGTAGATGGGGGTAATACTGAGGAGTAGCAGGGGTAGAATCTTGGTTATCTACATAATGATTGTTTACTAGAATTTGGTAGTACAAAAGCATCTAGTATAGAGTTAAATTAGAATCATGAAACTATTAATGCACAAGTTTTGGGAACAAACTATCTGAAACGCAACTCTGGCCTTCAGTGGTAGAAAATATTCTTCTTGAGTCAGCTTCAAACTTAAGTTAAGCTTTCAAAATTCTCCTTTGTCAAGGAAAACTCACAAACTGTTCTGAAGTTTCTAGGCCATTCAAAAGGGCAATTTCACTGGCTATGCCAATAACTGACTTGCTTACACAAGGAACTAGGCTTTAAAGAAGAAAATGTCAGATGAGAATAGTCTCCGAAGACATTTTCATGGTCTTCCTTCTTTTTAAATATTTTCCTGGGCATTCTCAATTCCTGAACCTTTCCACCTTCATCACTAAATGGGTGAACACCATATTTAATTCTGGTTTATCTCATGAGTCCTACATTTACTACTAACTGGTTGCTGTTTCCAACTCTGTTTTTCTGTCTGTCGCTTCAAATGTACCACTGGCCAGCATTACTGGTTCCCCTATTAGGTGCTCCTATAGCCACCCAAGCATTCATTACAAAGTGTTTTCATGTCTCCTCCTCCTCCTTCTCCTCCTCTTCCTCCCTCCCTCTCTACCCCCTTCCTTTCTCTCCTTCTTTCTCTCTTCCTTTCCTTTTCTCTTTCTTCTTTCTTTCTCTAGCTACTAAAGAAATAATTACGCTGTTTCTTTCTATATCTGCAGAATCTGGGCCAAGTTCTACAATATTATAGAAGCTTCATAAAGGTTTACTAAATGGAGTTAAATGCAATGTTTATCAAACTTTAGCTGGCTGAAGAGTTGCTTGTGTGCTTTTAAACATGCACATTCCTTGGCTTCTTGACATTAATAGTGGCATGTTTGCAGTAGGATTCAGGAATATTTTTTAACTACTATTTGATTTTTGATTTGCTGAGTTCTTAGATCACACTTTGGGAAACTGGTTTCATGGAATACAGAGAACTGGGGCTTCATTCAGATTCTGGCCTTACCACTTACTTAGCATTTTGATTAAATTCTTCATTAGCAAAACTTACTTTTTATCGATATTTAGTGAGATAATACATGGAAAGCCACTTAGCAGAGTGTCTAGAACATAGTAACTGTTCAATAAACTGTAGCTATTTTATCTTATTAAATCTATTGCTGTGTTTTACCTCTGTCATTCAACTTATCTATATATTCTTACCATTGATTATTTTTTATTTCTTTGATACCCTGCATTTAATCACTGTCAAGCTTTGCCATTCCCTCTCAGTAATATCTGATGTCTTTTTGCTGTCTCTACTGCTACTGCCATCACTTTGGCAATCCAATTTAACTTACTTTAAAAAATGTTCCTGGAGCACCTACATGTTAGGAATTGTGTTAGGGACTGATGATGCAAGGACCATAGATATGCCCTCAAGGAATGGATAGTCCAATGCGGAAGAGGAGGAACATAATTTTAAAATCCACATGCTGTGATCATTGCTATAACAGAAGAGCAGTAGGTACACTAGACCATAAAAAAAAAGGGATCCACAGGATTTGACAATTTTTATGTCACTTATGATGAGGCATACATTCTCTCAGCTCCCACCAAATAAAAGACAGCACTATTGAAAATTCATGGTTAAGATAGGACAATGTGGAGGTGAGACCTAAGGGAACACAGCAGGGAGAGCCCACACTGTGGTATGGGCATAAGTAGGATTAGAAAGTTGTTTCCAATCTCTACCACAATATGGACTTGGTATAAGGAGTTTGGGATGCAAGCCTACCCCCCAACAAATAAAAATAACAAATATGAACCAAATATTGTCTCCATTCCTTCTAAGAATATAATGGCTAGGAAAGCACAGTATAGATCTTCATCTGGCCAGTATTCTTGATTGACGATCAAGACTAAGTAACACAGAAAATTCAAACATGGAGCTTTGTAATTCCCACCTTTCGAAACTATAAAAAATGGCAGAATTTGATTAAATATTCCCATTTGCATGGAAAAATAGTAACTGGAGAGCACATGTCTCAGAACAAAATTTATAAGTTAATTCCTTAGAACTGCACAGTCTTGGTATCATCCAGAAACCTGAATGTTAAAATATGTTATACCAGTAAAAGTATACATGTAAAGATTAATCAATAGACTTTGGAAGAAAAAAAAATCCCACATTTCTGAAAGCTACAGACATAGACATTCTATAATAAATCTATCCAAAAGCCTCTAAGACTAATGGGACCATGCAGATGGAATGGATCACTTACAAAGCTCTCTGTTTTAGTGACCTCAACATTTCTTGAAGACATTTTTTCTTCCCCTTAAGTGATAGCAGACTGGGTAAGAAACAACTGTTTCTTCAGAAATGTCATATTTTCTAATACAAAGTATCCTTCTCTATATGTTTAGATTTTTTAAAAATGTATTTCTACAGACTCAAAGGATAGTCTCACATCAACCAATTGGCTGACCTCTGTCAACATCTCATCCAAATGATGCTTTGTGAATCTTACTTTAATGATATTGAAAGGCAGAGTTTTGGATAATTGAAATAGCCCAAGTTGAATAATCAAATAGGCAACTGTCAGTCAGAATTCTGTCCCTGCCACTCAGTGGCTATGGAATTTTGGGTCAATTAATTCACCTCTCTTGAGTTTCAGCTTCTACCTGTAAAATGAGCATACTAATAGTTATGTAATGGAGATTATTTTGAGGGTAAAAGAAAATCCTATAAAGCTTCTGCCCTAGTACTAGTTAGCCCTAGTGTTATGGGCTGAATATTTTTGTCCCCCTCCCAAATTCATATGTTAGAAGCCCTAATCTCCAAAGTGATGATATTTAAAGATAGGAACTTTGAAGGTAATTCGATTTAGATTAGGTCATGAGGATGGAGTTGTCATGATGGGTTTAGCAACTTTATAAGAAGATGAAGACAGGCAGATCTCCCTCTATAGCCCCCCCACACATACATACACATACATACAAACAAAAAAGGTCATATGAACACATTGAAAGATGGTGACCATCGATAAGCCAGAACCAAGAACCAAATTTATTGACACCTTGATCTTGAAATTCTCAACCTCTAAAACTACAGGAAATAAGTATTTGTTATTTAAACCACCCACTCCATGGTATTTTGTTATTGACAGTCAAGATAAGAAAATATAAATTATTATATTATTAATACTGGTAATAATCAGAATCCTAAAATATCAAAAATTAAAGAGAACTAAAGATCTCTTGTCCCAACTTCCTAGCTCTACAAATGAGAATATGGAGAACAAGGTCTTGTCTATTACTTTGTTTTATCTCTTGCAAAGCAGCTTAGTACCTTATAAATAGTCACTCAAATACTTGTTGACAAGTAAATGAGTGCATGCATGAATCAAAAAATAATAGCACTAAATGTTGATAATGGGCTCAAATTTATTTGTTTGTTATTACTTTGGGATTGTACCACCTGGCCATCTGTGGAGATAGATCTGTTTCCAGAGGTGGGACTCTGACAATATTTTTTCCTTTTGTTTCTTCTTTTTTATTTTATTTTATTTTATTTTATTATTTGACAGAGATTATAAGTAGGCAGAGAGTCAGGCAGAGAGAAAGAAGGGGAAGCAGGCTCCCTGCTGAGCAGAGAGCCCGATTCGGGACTTGATCCCAGGACCCTGATATCATGACCTGAGCCAAAGGCAGAGGCTTAAATCATTGAGCCACCCAGGCCCCCCTCCCTTTGTTTCTTCTTATTCTTAGGTAGATTCCTCTCTTCACCCTTTCCAAGTGCTGAACATTATAGAATATTTTCACACAACTTTCTCTTATTTAATCTTTAAAAAAATCCTTCCAAGTGTTCTTATGAGTTTTAATTTACAGATGAAGAAAGTGAGGCTCATGATGGTTAAATGAATTCCTCCATATTGTGAACCCATATGCAGAGAGATGGGATGAGGCCCCAGTCTTCTTGACTTCTAAGGTCATGTGTTCAAATAGCACCATGTGGTCTTTTATTTTATCAGAGGTTACATTTGTTGCTACCTATCCTTTGTACTTCCTATTTATTTATTTGTTTGTTTATTTATTTATTTAGAGTGTGAGCTGGGGGAGAGCAGAGGAAGAGGGAGAGAGAAAATGCCTCAAGCTGACTCTGTGCTGAGTGCTGAGCTTGACATGGGGCTTGATCTCATGACCCTGAGATCATGACCTGAACTGAAATCAATAGTCAGATGTTCAATCAACTGAACCACCCAGGTGTTCCTTCTTTGTACTTTCTATACCAGCATGGTTCAGTCCCTCTGAGTTGGCAAATTTTAGGAGCTCAGCCTTTTAAGTAACACCTTCCTATAATCTTCAACTCAAGGCATGTGATAAAGACCCTTAAGAGGGGCAACAATGAAAGGTAATAATAGAACAAGCCTGTGTAAATACTGTTCATGACCATAAAACAAACAAACAAACAAATGAAAACAAAGTCCTCTCACGTTTCAGGTTTTTCTGGCAACTTCATGCAGATGTAGTGCTATATTAAAGAATAGATCAAGGTCTGCTGGTTAAGCGGGTGATACATGTTGTTTCTCTGTATTTATGCTTATTTCCAATGGACTCCCTCTCAGGTTTTTTCTTCAATTCAATGTCAGTTCCCTTATCTTCAAAATTTTCCTAGGTGGGGTTGATGCTATTTGCCCCTGAATCTAAATAGGAATGCAAAGAAATCAAATTCAGGGATGGCTGCACTTGAGGTGCAGCTGTAGCAGGGAACAATTTCGGCATCATTGATTGAGTTGGCAATGCTTCTTTGAGCAAAAGGTCTTTTCTGATACCTCTCCCCCAATCATTGACTCTGCCTAAACAGAATGTCAGCTTTGTTTAAAACTGGTAAAAATAATTCATTTGCTGAGTCTTGAAGGATTGATACGGACCCTACTTGAAAAATACTCATGCCCCTGGTACCTTGAAAATGGATTCAAGTTTGGACTAATCTTTATCTTTCCAAGGAGCTGAAGGATTCAATTGTACCCAAGATGGGAAACAATGCTTGAGAGAACTCATCTCCCAGACTCTAAAGTGTATTTTTCAAACAGAGATATTCAGTTCTAATATTGCTTATACCAAATGCTCTGAACACTTCCTTTTCCATTCCAATTTCTGCTGTCTCAAGTTTTCCTTCTCCACGCACAATTAAGGAGCAGATAGGAGGCTAGGGACCCATACTGAATAAAAAATTCACCCAGTGTCTTCACCAGTGATTCAGAAAGTTTTTAAAATAGAATACTATTTATTGGCTATTAACAAACACAAATAACACTAGTGTAGATGTAACCTCTGATATAAGTTGAATTTATATATACGTTTGGTTTTGCTATAATGAGACATATGTGCTCATCAAAAAATTACCATGCTGTAATAAAGTGATAGGACTGTTATCTGAAATCAGATAGGAATGTGTATATCAGATATGAATAGGTGTGTCTCAGAACACATATGGTGAACTAAAGTAGCTAATAAATTGCTGAGTTTTGCATTCCTGGATTGGATTGCTTCAGCAGGGCACAGTTTTCTCTCTTCACCTATCATCTCCTGCAGATGAAATTACATATAGGAAAATGCAAACTCTTCATACTCAAATTTTTCCTTAATATATCAATTACCTTGGAACAAGTTCACATTTCAAACAAGCATTATAGCACAACTCTACCAGAAATTATGTAGATACATTTCCTGACCAATTTGGGTAAAGATTTTTGGAATCTTGGTATCTTCTTAAAAATGTATTTTTCTTTTGCACAGATACAAACTGTTCATAAGGTTGAAATGAAACAGACACCATTATATAATTCTGAAAGAAAGATAAATTGATACCATTTTCTTATAAAGTGATTTTTAAGACGTATAAAGAGTCCTTTTAGGACTAGAGATAGTATTCTCTTTCACTAAGTAATCCAGCATGTAGGAAGACAGCTCATGGAAATGAGCATGATTGGAGACAATGATTTGTGAACATGGGTGTTCACTTAAGTATTATTTGTAACAGTGAAATATTAAATGCTCTAAGTAAATGAAGAGTGGATAAACCATGACCCCCCCCCCCAAAAAAAAAAAAGATTTACAGGGAAAAGTTCAGGCTAATGATGTATTTTGACATATTTTTCTAAAATGTGTATACAATTTTGGCAAAAACTCTAGGAATGAACATCATGGAAATGATTGGCCAATGTAAAGAAAATTATGTATAGGGATGTTCATTACTATTAATAAAAAAATAGATGATGCAGAAAAAAGAGAAGACAATTGCCAAAGCAATTCTTTAGGTACTCAAGAAGGGATGAAACAGTGCATGGATGGAGGGGTAAATGTTAGGTCTTCTCATAGAGAAGGAAAGCAAACAATGGAGCAAAACACTGGTCTGATTATAGACTATATGGATGTTCTCTTTTGGTGACTTCTGTTTTGTTAGTAAAATGGAAAACAACATTATTACAAAGAGGTAGTGAATGAATAAGGAGAAAGGCTACATTGTGAAATAGTTTTAGAGGCACGTGGGAGACCAAATGGAGTAGGGGAATGAGGGCAGATCGACAAGCACCATTAAAGCCCACTGAAAGCCGGCAAGGTCCTGTGTTTTTCTCCAGTCAAGTTTGGCTTTGGGAATTCAAGGGGAGACTGGGTAAAAATCAGCTTTAACTGGGGTTGTATTTTGCCACTTGAGCTCCTTCATCGTGCTGCACTTGAAGGTTCCTGCACCCATAATTTTGTTTTATTCCTATAAGGCATTATATTATTTTTTGGGTGAAGTCAGTGTGGGAGTTTTCAGTTACTTGTTACGGAATTTACTGGAGACTCTTTTATAACTGGATGTAAGACATATTAAAGGAGAGAGTTCTCAACTCATTAAGAGGCCTTATGTGAGGAACTGGGTATGCCATTAGATGTTTTAAGACTTCATGTGGGTTGCTAAGAAAAGTCAGACTTAGAGCCAGAGGGAGTTTTCTGAAAGAGTCACCATTTCCTCCTCAAGTCTGACAGGAACAGTAAGGTTCCTTCATTATTATTAACCTCTTTCCCCAGAATTCAGCTTCAGTGCTAAAAATTCTGCTCAGAAAATAATTCCATATGTTCTGTGCACTCTGTACCCTGAAGCTCCTTCAGTAGCCCAGGGAACACTAGATCTTTATACCTAAAGGGTGACTTTGAGCATGCTTTTTTTGATCTATTTTCCATATGAATGTACAAGTATTATATGTGGAACTTGAGATTTCCCTACTCCCACTAATATAAAAATAGGACTAGAGATTCCTAACTCCTAGAAATATTTTCACATTAAAGACAATGCGCCTATACATTCAACTATTCTTCAAAATGAATTCATGCCATACATGCAAAATGGGTTTCTCAAAACACAAATAACCCCATATATTATGAGAGAAAGGTTAGATCAATAAGTGCCTGAATCATGTCCAAAGAAGTGATAACAGGGAAATCAAATGGAAAAAAACAGACACTTGGTCTAACTATTGGCCAGGAAATTACCTTTCTCCCAAGTAAAATGGCTCCTCTAATATGCTTTCTTTTCTTTCTATCTATCCTGAAAAGGAATTTATACAGAGAAAACTTATACAGAGAAGATCAGAAGAAATTAGTCTTTCTATTTCTTTCTCTCTCTTTGGTTCTACAGTCTTTTTATTCCCCTTAATTTGGGGAGGGCGGTTCTAAGTCTTTGCAGCATTAAAAAGAAGATTCTGAGAAGATGAAAGTGTGTGTATGTATATATACACATACTTTTGGAATCCAAATAATAGGAAAGTTTGTGGCTGACCTTCAAAACAGGATATATGCATTTCACAAAGTAACACTATCTACCATTAGCTTGCATAGTTATTAGAATATCACATTATTTTATCCCCAAAGCAATTCCACAAAGAACATTGAATTGTTCTTTATTGAAAAATAGCTTAAGAGGCGCCTGGGTGGCTCAGTGGTTTAAAGCCTCTGCTTTCAGCTCAGGTCATGATCCCAGAGTCCTGGGATCGAGCCCCTCATCAGGCTCTCTGCTCAGTGGGGAGCCTGCCTCCCCCTCTCTCTCTGCCTGTCTCTCTGCCTACTTGTGATCTCTGTCTGTCAGATAAATAAATAAAATCTTAAAAAAAAAAAAAAAGAAAGAAAGAAAGAAAAATAGCCTAACAGGGGCACCTGGCTAGTTCGGTTGGTTAAGCGTCTGACTCTTGATTTCAGCTCAGGTCATAATCTCAGGCTCCTGAGATGAGGCCCAGTGTCAGGCTCCATGCTCAGTGTTCAATAGGAGTCTGCTTGAGATTCTTTCCCCCCCTGCCCCTCCCCCACTCACGTGTACATGCTCACTCTCTCTCTCTCTCAAAAAGAAAAAAAAAATCGCTTAACATAAAGTTAAAATTAAACCTGCATTCACACATACATACATGCACACATCCCTAGATACTGATTTATAATTTTTGATATAAATAAAACATAGTCTGAGGAATCTAAGACCATTTAGGAGTCCTTTCTTATCTTTTCACAATAACTTAATCTACTGAAAAAGTCAAATTCTTTAAAAGTAATTTTAGTTTGAGATCTAGAATATATAATTTTGGTAAATCCCAATATTACATGCATTTTATCTTGTTTTACCCTGAAACTGTTTCTTTTAAATTTTTTTTCTGTAAACCTTAATCTTTTTTCTTAACTTAAACTTTATTATGTATTCAAAATCTGAATAAGCTAAATGATTGGGGTCTATGGATATACAGCAAATCAGTCATCACTTTTACAATATGAACAAAATGGAACCTCATCTCTAATACTCTAAGATTTGCACTTTTAACAACCTTCAACTCCCAAATAATGATATTTTAGGAAATTTGGGAAACCTTAATATAATATGCCACAGTGTATAATATACACAGGGTATAAAACAGGTTCACAGTGTGTCTAGTAGGAAATCGTTTCATCAAGATTCTAAAAGATAGTATGTCAGAAAAGGATTTAAAGAGAGACCCAAGACCCAATACACGGGTCATGGAGCCTCATTTGTGGGTGTGAGAACACTGCTCCAACAGGTGATAGATAAATAGATAAATAGATAAAATCAAGGTCCCCTGATTTCTAGTGTGCTGATATATGTCTTCTACTTTATGTGTTTCAATAGAGTTGCTACTGGTAGGCCTCAATGAAATGGGACAATAATACTGTGCTTTGCTATAAAATATCCTTTCCACTCCTACTGTGACTAAAAATCCCATCAGGAATAGCTTTCCTTTGAGTTAGAGTGTGGTATTCACTAAACTTTATCTAGAAAGAAAATGCATATGTTAATTTGAGGACAGCTATTATAACATAGTCTTGGGCTATTACCAAGATACGTAGGGACAATAGGTCCAAGCATAGATAAGTTTTGACATAGTGTAGACAATAATATTCCCAGCTCAAAAAAGAGTGCTTCTTGCCATCCATAATATTAATCCTGACTGCCAGATAGAACATTAAAATATAAATGAAAACAGAAGAGCTCCTGTTTTTACATCAGAAAGAGCCCCATTCATTTACTTAGCCACTCAACATTCTTTATGGAGTATCTATTATGTAGAAGAATTTTCTTTGTACTAAATATGTTAATATGGTTAAGAAGTATACTGAGCTATCAGTGTGTGCTTACTTTTCTTGCATTTTCTTCTCTCTTCTGCTCCAAGGCAGCCAGAACTTTGTGGTCCCTGCTTCAATGGGGGTAAAGAGGAGGCATGATTATTGACTGAAAGTCTACATTTCCTAAGGACTACCTCTTTTCTTGTCTTTTGATTTAGAACCTAAAACTGAATGAATTGTGCTAGACATTCCGACAGGATTGAGGAAGAAAAGAAAGTTCTTGGAGCCAATCTGGGGGATGGATTTAAGATTCATTATCAGAATGTCACTCCTCCATTCTGGGAAGATGGCAGAATCTGAAAAGTGAATGGCTGCTGAAAATCTAGGTATGCTCGATTCTAGAGGTCAAGGTTCCCAACTTCAGAAAATATTCCAGTATGCAAATTTAGCACAAAATCACGGTGTGTGTGGGGGGCACACACCTTTAAGAGTCTAGGCAAGCTAGGACAATAACCAACAGTGATCAGGTTGGAGCAAATTAATGGACTCCAAACATTCTGTCTTTGTAAGTCCCTTGGAGCTGTTGAGTAACCCTATGAGAGGGAAGGAAGGCCATTAATGGCATAGGTTAAACATCACCTCAACCTAACAGAAGGGTTTTAAAGTTCATTTGATTTAAGAGAAATAAGGAAATATATTTGCTGTACCTCTGAGTTTGTGTAGGTACATAAAGATGAAGAAGACACAGAACACAGTATCTGCCTTCAAGTTATTCACAATCTAATGACAGCAATTGAAAATAGAGAAGAACAGTTTCCATTAAGTATGGTGCAGACTCCATATTGGGCATTTCTGATGCTGCTCTGGGTTCATGGAGGAGGTATGATACACTCTGTCTAATGATTATTTCTACTGAAAATGTACCTAGAAATAGTCTTAGCTGAATGATTTACTGGACAAATAATATGACAAATAAATGTTTATCTTGTTCCACTGTATTAAATTAAGGCAAGTTTCAGGATCTAATGCATCTCTTCCTCAACTAGCACTAATATTTGAGAATTATTTATAGCTACCTAAATGTCCACATTTGGAGGAATTTTAGTTTATTTCTTTATGAATTAGTTGAAAAAGACAAAATGTGGCTCATATACATTTCCCCCTCCTAATACTCAATTGAGTAGTGAAACTCTTTCCAGGATAAGTAATTTTTTCTCATTCCAAAAATTCTACACTATGTGGCTGAATACAATGTGGTATAATGAGAGCCATTTTGGGATTCACTTGCACTGTAGTAATTGTTTTCATCGTTGCCACACTTTGCAATCACAATGGTGGTAGTGCAGGCACGGTGGATGATTTAGGTAGATTTGGAAATCATAGAACCTCCAGCAGAATTATTTTCTCTTGTTTAATATGTAGGCCTGTTTTTGTTGGTAGATTTCATATGAAACTGCAATGAGAAATGGTTAAAAATCAACTTTACCAATGATGATTAAAAGAACTGGTAGGCTAAGAAGTTGTGGAAGATTTAAGTCAGCCTAAATTGGAATAATAATTTAAGGATTTGGAGTTTTAACAACTGCCTTACATGATTGATAACAGCACAGCTACATTGTTTCTGGCAAAGGTCTTTGAATATTATGCATACATAGGATAAATTTATGCAGTGAAAAACTATTTGTATGGTTTTTTTTCCCCTACTTTTAGCAATTAAGTGAGGAAAAGAGCCAAGGGCATTTAGCTGGGGGACAAGGGCATCATTAACTGACTAAGAGATAAATGTTGTTATTAGATATATTTTTAATGCAAGACTCATTTTAATAAAAACAATGTAAATTCTAAAGTTGAGAAAGCAAAAAAAAAAAACCAAAAATGCTGCTTTTAGTTGTACAACAGGCACACTCTGATTTGGATAATAG
>RCUC01117678.1:0-23779 GCA_003697995.1 Taxidea taxus jeffersonii
GTATGTAATATATTACATATGTAATATCAAATGTATAAAATGTAAATGATATTACATAGCTATAGTATCAAAAGGCATATAATAAAATGATTATACCTGATGGATGATGAAGTCCAATTTAGTTCTTGCATTTGGGTGAAGTTTGAATGTCCTTGTCGTTCTGCAATCATATCAGAAGTAAGTCTGCCACCAAACAAATCTTTTGCACACTCAGTCTCTGGTGGTTCCTATATACAAGGACATTTAGAAAGTGATGCCTTCTCTTGCAGATGACTAAATGACATAAAGGAGACTGAAAGGAGCAGAGAAGAAGGCAAACCATCTAGGGAGGAACAACACTGTGGTGAGTTCCCTGGCATATATTGTGATTTATAATAAATATATATTTAGTCTTTATCCACTGTTCCTGGCCTGGTCATATGGTTAGGCAGGAGAGCAAGGGAAACATAGCCTATTGAAAGGATGCCCATATGGGGCAGGGCCCTATGGAAATTTGAGGAGTACATTAAAGTAGGACACATGGATATCCCCATCAGAACTCCAGTCAGAAAGGTGATTGGAATTGACAAGCAGATATCCCCATATGCTCACTTAAGGTGGCCACCGGGGTTTATGAAGTAGGTGGACATTGGGGGGTCTAGAGCAATGCAGAGATGGCCTGAATGTAGACATAGTCCTCTTGCACCCTCTGAGGCACAAAATGCAGTAAGTACTGTTCTGTCTGCCAGCAAAAGAGACCAAGACTGCAGAAGACCTGTGGCAGATTTCCCTGGTGGGAAGGCCTTGAACATAGCTAACAAGTCAGACTGTTTCTGGTAGCCCTAAAGCACTCTAAAAGGGTCTTGACAGAAATTAATGCTGACTCTGGACTGGGTTTTGCTTACTAAGTGATAAATGCAAATGCTCAGAGTGCTATAAAAGAACCAGGACAGAAGATATCATGCCAATTTAGACAGGTGACCATTCCTTCTTCAGACCAAGGAACATACTTGATAGCCCATAATGTCCAACAATGGGTATTATGATATCCTCCTTAGGAGTAATAGCTTGATAGAGAATTGGAATGGACAATTAAAACATTGGTTGTCTAAAACAGGAAGGTAAAAGCATGAAGGGCTGGTTTACACACCTTCATGATAATGCTAACAAGTGTGATCATGAGGGGGGCTAAAGGAATGTCCATAGATTTCTCTGTTTTTCTGGCGGCTGTGGGAAAGAATGCTGGTATGACTATGCAGTTCTTGGTAAGGGAAGATGATGCTCGTATACCACTATCCTTTTTATTCTTCCCCACATTGCCTCAGCGTTTGTCTCCTACCTGATCATAGGACATGGCTACAACTAGAAGGGCTGGAAATGGGGATGAGTCCTAAAAAAGAAACTATGTTTTTTTAAATTTTAATTTTTAAAAAAATTTTTATAAACATATAATGTAACCCCACCACCCTCTCCCGACACCCCTCCTCCCCACCCCCCTCAGATTGTTTTATGACATTAAGAGTCTCTTTTGGTTTGTCTCCCTCCTGATCCCATCTTGTTTCATTTATTCTTTTCCTACCTCCTTAACCTTCATCCCCATTGCATCTCCATTTCCTCATATCAGAGAGATCATATGATAGTTGTCTTTCTCCAGTTGACTTATTTTGCTAAGCATGATACCCTCTAGTTCTATCTATGTCGTCGCAAATGGCAAGATTTCATTTCTTTTGATGGCTGCATAGTATTCCATTGTATATATATACCACCTCTTCTTTATCCATTCATCTGTTGATGGACATCTAGGTTCTTTCCATAACTTGGCTATTGTGGACATTGCTGCTATAAACATTCAGGTGCATGTGCCCCTTCGGATCACCACGTTTGTATCTTTAGGGTAAATACCCAGTAGTGCAATTGCTGGGTCATAAGGTAGCTCTATTTTCAACTTTTTGAGGAACCTCCATGCTGTTTTCCAGAGTGGTTGCACCAGCTTGCATTCCCACCAGCAGTGCAGGAGAGTTCCCCTTTCTCCGCATCCTCGCCAGCATCTGTCATTTCCTGACTTGTTAATTTTAGCCAATCTGACTGGTGTGAGGTGGTATCTCATTGTGGTTTTGATTTGTATTTCCCTGATGCCAAGTGATATGGAGCACTTTTTCATGTGTCTGTTGGCCATCTGGATGTCTTCTTTGCAGAAATGTCTGTTCATGTCCTCTGCCCATTTCTTGATTGGATTGTTTGCTCTTTGGGTGTTGAGTTTGCTAAGCTCTTTAGAGATTTTGGATACTAGCCCTTTATCTGATATGTCGTTTGCAAATATCTTCTCCCATTCTGTCAGTTGTCTTTTGGTTTTGTTAACTGTTTCCTTTGCTGTGCAAAAGCTTTTGATCTTGATGAAGTCCCAATAGTTCATTTTTGCCCTTGCTTCCCTTGCCTTTGAAGAAACCATATGTTTTTAAACCTTCTGTCAGAATTCCTGAGGGCCTGACAGGCCCCATCTGACAAAATTGGGGTTAACAGTGAATTTAATTAAATTGTCTAGGGGAAAAAATAGCCTACTACTAGTCCGCATCTATCTATATAATCTCACCTTATCTGCACAGGATTGGACTGAGAGTGAGGCACTTGCTAAACTATTATTGTTGTCTATAATCTAGACCAGCATAGTGACCCAAACTATTGTCCCTTCCAAAGGTGGAAAAGTTTGGGTATAAATTGATAGAAGAAGAAATATCGGTGAAGGAACTAATAAATATAACCTATTAACAAATAGGTTATATAATAAGTTATATAATGATGGAAATCCATCATTATAATTTAACATGAAGTGTTACATGAACACTTCAAAAGAGGCTTAGAACAGGTGATACTATCAACTGATGAATGGATAAAGAAGATGTACCTGTATACAATGTAATATTGCTCAGCCATAAGAGAGAATGAAACCTTGCCATTTGCAATGATGTGGATGGAGCTAGAGTATATTATGCTAAGTGAAATAAGTCAGAGAAAGACAGATGCCATATGATTTCACTCATATGTGGAATTTAAGAAACAAAACAGATGAACATAGGGGAAGAAAAGAAAGAAGAAAAAAGAGAGGGAGGTGAGTGGAGGTTTTCTGACACAAGTAGGCAGAGGCAGGCAGAGAGAGAGGGGGAAGCAGGCTCCCTGCCGAGCAGAGAACCCAATGTGGGGCTCAATCCCAGGACTCTGAGATCATGACCCTGAGCTGAAGGCAGAGGCCCAACCCACTGAGCCACCCAGGCAACATTTTCCCTTGCCTGCCATCTCAATTTAGATGAGAATTGGCTAAAGGAGAAAATTTTAAAACCCAGATCTAAAATGTACTTGGGAGACCTAAGTTTGGGTATCATACTAGTGAGAAGGCAATGTTCAAAATGATTATGGCCTATGGATATATGAATATGAATTGAACCAAATGCTATGAATCATGAAACAGCTTACAATTGAGATTCCATCCAAAGCTTTCAGTTCTGGAAGATGAAATATTACAAACAACCGGTAGTTTTCTTGATTCCATACAATAATATTTCCATACAGGTCAAGAATGACCAGGTTGCATAAACCCTGGGTAATAAAAGCACATACATTTAAAGTTATATCCATATATCTATCTCTGTCTCTACCTCTCTCTCTCTCTACACACATATATACATACATGTCCATCTACCTACACACAAAGATATACATCTCCCTACATAAATATATATATGTCTCTATAGAGAGACATATATATTTGTATATATATATTTTTATATTTTTTCTTCTTAGTAGTTTAACCATCCTTGAATTTTAATATTTGAATTGCTCAATCATCATCTCATAGTGATTTCAGTGTACATTTAGTGATATACATGGTGATTTAAGTATATATTTTATTGCAGGAGTTATCCTTGCAGACCAGTAAGTTCGAATTTTGTACAGTATTTCAGTGGTATGTGTTAAATGATCAGAGTCTCTTTTAGGATGCTGCTGCTAAATGTATTATTACCAGTAGTAAAGATATAGAGGGAACTTTGCTAAGTTTAAAATGTATGCTTTGCTTATGGAATACTGTCCAATTAAATAGTATGCATGTGTGTATATAGATAGAACAGGAATAAAAAACACTGCCTTCTGATGAGGGATAAAACTGATGTTATTCTGTCTTCTGAGAGAGTAGCAGAATTCATCTTAAGGGAAAATGTGCTTTCTTATTAGACAGGAAATTTTGATGTGCCTTTGTTGTGCAGGAAGAGACTTGAGTGGAGGGGGATGGGAGAGTTAGTTAGGACAAGCGGGAGAAACCCTACTCTGCATCACAATGTATGGTTTATTTTGTTGCACCTATCATTAATCAGGTTGTCTCTGCAGCTTTAGAAGTAGTAGTTATATTGGGGGAGTAGGAAGGGAGAAGACTGAACACAAGGAAAGATAGGAAACAGATATAAGTTTCTGGTAGAAGGTAAAACCCTAGTGATACGGTATCAGCAAAAGGTAAAGAGGCCATCATGAGATCCCAGTGGTAGGGAATGGCCACTGAACTTTAGAAACAGTGAAGTCACACAGTGGATTTGAAGTGAATTCTTCTGTGCTGTAGTAAACCTCCATTTTATCAACTCTTCAGAAAAGCCTGTTATACAGTAGCCTTGACATAGACGTTTTGTTGGAAGAATTAAAGAGGATAAAGTTAGGCAAAGTCAGCCAAAAAGAGTTGGAGTCACCAGTAAGAACAGGTAAGTAAGTGAGAGATAATCAAGAGTTCCTCAACAGGAAATGTTAAAGACGCTTACTCCCCAACCAGACTGGGCAATCCTTGGAAATACTGAGGAAGGCACTAGTTAGAAGGGGTGGGGCTCGAATATTTTATTTGTACTAAAAAAAAAAAAATTTCCCCCCCTAGTAGGTTGTCAACTTGGGGACATTATGGTTATATATGTTTTTATATATGTATAAATTGAATGCAAGTACATTTTAGTAAATCTTGTTGTTCTTGATTTTTATTTTTTTTAATATTTTCCAAATCCTATATATTGAACATGCATTATTTTCATAATATAAAGAAACAATACATATTTTAAAAAACAAAAACATTACCACCCCAGTCACCTTTAAATTGTAGATCTCCTGATTGAGAGCAATATAGTTATTGCTTATGTATAATTCAATCAGAGTAATAGCTTTTTGTAAACCACTCAATGAAGTAATTCTGTTGTTCTCAAGAGAAAGGGAGTGAAGATGAAGCAAGTTATCAAAGGTGTGTTTTTCCAGACCAGTGAGAAGATTATTATTTATGCTGAGGCGGGTTAATTTAGTCAGCTTGGAAATGCCTAGAAAAATAAGTAAATTCAAGAAAAGATTCAGATAGGATAGAAAAATTAATTTAAAAATATAACTGACAGGCTGTCTTACTCTTTACAGATTGTATATTATTAACTATCATTGTTTTAGTTTTTGTTTAAGAAGAATATAATGTGTATAAAGTCCCAGCCAATAAATTCCAGTTTGGGATTTCTAAGTAGACTCAGTCTTTGAGATGTTAAAGGAAGGTATTTAGGAAATATTGAATGTTACTTTCAAATGAACTTCACATGATATAATTAAGATTTTCACCATCATGGTAACACAAAGCTCAAAAAACCCACCAGCCCTCATTTTAAAACAGTAAAGGTAAGGAAATAAATACAACACTTTGTAAAGTATTCCTCATTGTGGCATCATTTGTATTAAAAAGAATCATTTGGCCTAATTTTACCTTTGTGTACTTAAAAGTACTTTAAGACAGAACTTTAGAATATGTCACCTCTTACCACAATCTAACTCTTACGTATGCTATGTACTGGAGGTTCTTTTTAAGTGTAGGTAGGATGGTGTATAAGGTGAAAGATGAGAACTTTGGAGTCAGAGTTGGTTTTAAATGTGTAACTACTAGATTTGGGACCATAAGTATATTATGTAAAATTTTGTAACCTCCGTGCCTCATTTTTCTCATCCATAAAAAGGATGTATTGAGGGGATCCTGCGTGGTTCAACTGGTTGGGCATCCAACTCTTGATCTCAGCTCAGGTCTTGATCTCACGGTTGTTAAGTTCAGGCCCCACGTTGGGCATGGAGCCTACTTAAAAAAAAAAGAAAAAGGAAGGGGCACCTGGGTGGCTCAGTGGGTTAAAGCCTCTGCCTTCTGCTCAGGTCATGATTCCAGGGTCCTGGGATCAAGCCCCACATTGGGCTCTCTGCTTGGCAGGGAGCCTGCTTCCTCCCCTCTCTCTTTCTGCCTGCCTCTCCGCCTACTTGTGATCTGTCAAATAAATAAATAAATAAAATCTTAAAAACAAACAAACAAACAAAAAAAGAGGACATACTGAAATCTGCTTCTAAGTGGTTATGGAATCAAATGGAATGGCATTTGAAAAGCATCAGTGATAGCTTTTGACAAATAATTGGTTTTCAGAACATTTTGTCCTTGCTGGCCTTTCACACAAGCCTTCATCATGAGATTATGTAACGCTGAAAGTAAACTGATTCAGCAAGTAAGATAAAACCATCAAGGCAAAAAATCCTTAAATTGCTATTAAACCTATCTGTGTCTGGAATAAGAGAAATATCTGTTAAACTTGAGTGAGATAAAACTATTACCTCTGAAAAGGGTGTATAGGAAAAATACAGGTTGGAGGATTCTTCCCTTCAGTGAGATTATATAGATGGGAATAAAAAGGAAACCGGGTTCTCATTTATACATACAAAGCAAAACAAACACCCTATAGTATGGGAATGGAAAACTAGTGATGGATCCAAAAACAGATCTCTGAGCTACCCCCAGGTTTATTCAAGTGAAATCTACAAAGAAGAAGCCTTTGTGAAGGACACTTTCACTAAGTGTCCCAAGTGATTCTTATGATCAAGCCAGTTTTAGAAGCAGATTTCAGAGCCACCAAAATAAAGTATAACTAATGTTACACATGCTGTTTTAAAGCGCATTTTAAAAAATATTTTATTTATTTGTTTGACAGAACGAGAGATCTCAAGTAGGCAGAGAGGCAGGCAGAGAGAGAAGGGGAAGCCGACTCCCCGCTGAGCAGAGAACCCCAGTGGGGCTCGATTCCAGGACCCTGAGATCATGACCTGAGCTGAAGGCAGAGGCCCAACCCACTGAGTCACCCAAGCGCCCCATATATGCTGTTTTTGTTTTTTAAATTTATTTATTTGACAGATCACAAGTAGGCAGATCACAAGGCAGGCAAAGAGAGAGGAGGAAGCAGGCTCTCTGCTGAGCAGAGAGCCCGATGTGGGGCTCGATCCCAGGACCCTGGGACCACGACCCGAGCTGAAGCAGAGGCTTCAACCCACTGAGCCACCCAGGCACCCCTACATGCTGTTTTTAAAAGATATTTAGTACTTGCTTTTGTATATGTAATTTTTTGAAACAGAATTTTCTAGTTTATGAAAATGCACACACATGTGCTAAAAAGGACCCAACAATTCAAAAGTGAGTAAAGTATAAATTCTCTTCCAGTCATGATTTCCAGTTCTTACCTTTTCTTCTTGACAACCCTGTTAGCAAAATGCACAACCAGAAATATTCTATACCCAGATAAACCCAACATTAGTAAAGTTGCTTGACAGTACTTTATATGGGTCCCTATAAAAGGTTGTATAGTACATTTGCTTTTCAACCTCTAGAGAATAAAGTTTTCATTTTTGTTAAAGTTTTCACATTTCCAAATGTAACCTTAATTCCATATTTTGAAAAATGAACTGGGCTGTTTTATCTTTTTCAAAAGAATACCTCACTCATTCATTCATTTTCCCCACTCTGTACATATTAATTGCTGCCTGTTTTGTTATGTGCTAGGTTTGGTAATAGGTGGTAAACATTGGCAGAGAGAGAGAAGTCAGAGGAGGTGCAAGTCTGCTAGCTAGGCGTGTTACACATAGCAACGAGTCATAGAGCCCATCAGTAGATGTGCAGAACACTCTGCCCCAAACCTTGTTGGAACTTCTCTAGACATCTTCCTCCTCAGACTCAGAAATTCTGTCCTCAGTGTTATTCATTTTTTGCTCTTGTTAATTAGACGTTCATATTTTAAGATTTTCAAATTCTCACATACCTTCTATCTTTGAGATACAGTTTCCATCCAATGTGAGCTCTTCCAAGTTAACACAGAATTCCAAGCCTTCCATTTTAGTGAGACTATTGTTGCTAAATGATGCCCATTTCAAATTTTCCAATTTTTCTAAATTTGTGATTTCAAAGAGATGTTGCCCATCTAAATTTAAAGCAGTTATCTGTAGAATAATTCATATTTTATGTTACTTCCGAATCTTATCAATAAATTCAGTGCTACAAAAAGGCTAATGAAATAATTCCAAATGTGGGAAGTGACATCAAAGGAATTCCTTTAGGAACTAAAGACAGTGAAACTTACAAAAGAGTAAGATTTGACAAGATTATAACTACAAGAGGGACTTATATGGTTTTATGGACACTGTGCTGTGTCAGATTCCCACCAAAGTGAAGGACTTGTCCCAGCTGCTGGGAGTGCTGTTGGCGGAAAGCCTTCAGCTGTCAGCACCTTCCGGGACAGCCTCAGCTGCAGAGAGCTGCCTTGCCCAAGGTCACGCTCCTTCCAAGGCTGGCCCACATCCAATGATAGAAGGATTCAAAGGCCTGGCCATCTCAGCCCAACCTGGGGCAAATTTAAAGAGTCATTTAATTCCCAAACTCACTGTGGGGTCAGCCAGAGCTGACCCAGTCACTGGGCCTGCATCACAGCTAAATATCTGTATATAGCTGGTAGTAAAAATAAAGTATGAGGGTGCTTTGTGCAGCAAGAAGAAACTAGTGGTGCCCTCTAACTTTTCCTCTTATCCTTAGTTGAATTCTGACCAGTTCCCCTAGTACTGTGCCAGGATTCTTGATTTCTTTAACATTGCCACCCAAACTTTTGGCCTGATCTCTGGTTCTGAGCTTTCAAATTTGCTTGCTTATTTTGATGTATTATCAAAACCTACACTTTGGTCTTGCAGTGTACCTTTATCCTAAATCTCCTGTTCTGTGGTGACCACTATTAAGGTGTAATCCCTGTGACATTAATGTTGACAACTTGACTTCCTTGTTTAATTTTAATTTGGCTCTTCTAGTTTTCTGCCCCTTATCTATCTGTACCCTCTTTATGATACACAGACCAAAGCTGATTAAAATCAATTGAAGTTAAACTTTTATATTAGGTTTAATAGAATTAGCTGTTACCTTCAAATACCAGTTTCCGCTGAGATGTAAATGTGGTCCTAACTTTGAAATCTGTGTCAGAATTTTGGCAGAAGGCCATATACTAAGTATTCGTGGTCTCTCTTCTTTAGTACCAGAATGCCGTAAGAGAGATAACTAATAAAATAAAAAACACATGATGAATAAATGAAATGGCATATAGCAGGTCATTTATATATAGTTAAAAGTATTGTTTCCTAGATGAGTGGCCCAATGAATAATTTTTAAGTTTTAAATATAAATATAAAATAAAATATAAATATAAGCTTCATATTAAACTATAATATATTTAAAATAAATACATTAACCATTCTAATTAATTTAATCATTCATTTATATTTTTAATTATTTTATGCTCATAATAAATATAATTATATAATTTATATGATTTATTTATTACATATTACATATTATATTATAGTTTATTATATATTATAATTATATAAATTATATAATTTATAGAATTCTATATAATCATATAATACAAAATAATCATAATTATATTTATTTTTTATATTTATATAGAATTATAATTATGTATAACTATAATTATTAAAATTAAAATTAGTTATTAATCTAAAATTAAAATGATTTAAATGAATAAATTAAACATAAAAATAAATTAATTGAATTAATGATTAAATATATTAAAATAAAAATATAAATAAATATAAAAATAAAAAATTTAAAATATGACATTTTCTTTGCCTTAAAATGTTTTCAATATCTAGATATACTTTATGTATTTTACTTTTTATCCTAGTACATATTTAACCATTACAAAATAAAATTTATAGAACTCTGAAAGCTATAATACAAACATCCATATAATCCATCCATTAAACAAGTTTCAGAGCTAGAATATTTCTCCTATCCTGGAAGCTCTCTGTGTTCCCCATCCTAACCCTTATCCTCTCCTTCCCCTTAGAACCCATCACCCACCTCATGTAATCAATCAATGCCCTAAGAAGCAGTCACATGATCTCAAATTTTCTATCTACCATTCATTTGCTTTATAGACCTATGTTTGTGCCCATAAATATCACTTAGTCTTACACATACTGGAACCTTGTGTAAATTGAATAATAAGTATGTGTTCTTCTATGACTTGCTTTTTTTGCTCAATATTGTGTTCATGAGATTCATGTGAGCTGCTGTATGTAGTGGTAGTTCATTCATGTGTCATTGCTAGACAGTATTTCCTTACCGATTCTCCCACCAATGAACACTGGAGCTGATTTCAGTTTTTCATACTGTTGTTATGATTATTCTTGACTCCTGCTGCATACATGCAAGAGTTCCTCTAGAGTCTATACAACTTGTTTGTTATAGAGAAAGTATATATTCAGCTTTCGTAGATAATGCCAAAATATTTTCCAAAGTGGTTATACCAACTGCCACTTCTACTTCAAACTTGATATTGTCAGGCTTTAAAACTTTCACCAACTTGTGACTCTAAATTGATAGATCGTGTGGTTTTAATGTTCATTTTCTTGAACACTAGTGCAGTGGAGCATCTTCTCCTGTGATTTGGCTATTCTGATTTCCTCTCCAGTATCTTTTGCCTATTTTTCTGTTTGATTGGTTGTCTTTTTTCTGATATATTCTGATATATAAATAATGTCTTTTGTTAGTTAGATATGTTACAAAAATTTTCCCCCAGTATGTAGCTTGTTTTTTTCCCTTTATGGTGTGCCCTTTAAGGAACAGATATATTAATTTCAATGTAGACACATCCAGTCTTTTATATTTATGCTCTTAGTTTATGTAATAAATTCTTTCCTCATTCACGGTCATAATGACAATCTCTGTTCTAATTCTAAAACTTTCTTGATTTTGGCTTTTATAGTGAAGTCCTTAATGCACTTGTCCCAGTGCCTTTTATTGACAAGCCTCCCTGATCTGTAAAGGCAGCTCTGTTTATCAAGTTTCCATGTATGTATGGGTCTATATTAGGTCTTTATGTTTTGTTCTCTTGGTCTGTGCCAAATCTACATTTTTTTTAAGTAGACTCCACACCCAGCATGGAGCCCAGTGTGGAGCTTGAACTCATGACCCTGAGATCAAGACCTGAGCTGAACGCAAGAGTCAGACACTTAACTGACTGAGCCACGCAGGTGCCCCGATTCTGCATTGTCTTAAAGGATTTTAGTTAGTTTTGATTTCTGGTAGGGTAAAACCCCAAATCTTCTTGAGGAATTAATTATATTTTTAGCGACAAAAAAGTTTCTTTCCTTCATTTTGAATAGATCCTAAATTAAACATTACATTAAGGAATTAATATTCAAATATCTAACAAAACTACTAAACAGCTTGAGAACTAGAGTAAATATATTTAAGATGAAGCTACTTTGGCCAAAGTATAGCATTCTTAATCTGGATAATATGCATATTCCCCATGCCCCCCAAGTTAATAGGTTTTGTGTGTGTGTGTGTGTGTGTGTGCATGCGCTTTAGCCAGACACACATATATAATATCAGTACTAGGTAGGTAATTCACTAAGTGCTTTATCAAGGCTTCCAAGCTTACCTTATCCATAGAAGGCTGTTTATTTTCATGTAGGCTCTAGAAAGGACTCTGGTAGGGAAAAAACAGTTACCCTAGAGGCATTTTTGTTGATTTTTGGGGTAGTGTGCAGGGACGAGAATCCATACAACCAGTTGGTATTTAAATGGGATATATTTAAACAGAAAAAAGTTCAAGTGATATGAATTTTATATATTAACTGATTTTTTATTAGAATGCTAAGAGAGGATACAAAATCTTAACAAAAAGCAAGAGTATGGAAAATATAATTTGTATATTCTAAATAGCACAAATATTAAACAGTAAAATCCAACCTGAGTAATCTTTGTTCCAGTAATAAATTTCATAGCTGCTGTTGCTTCTTCTTCAGAAATGAGGAGTCCATCTAAATGAGTAAGAGTCTTTAATCTGCCAATAACACTCAGCCTTAATGTGGCTGGCTTGGGAAAAATAACAAAAAGTTAATTTTTACAAAACATTACATATGTTATGGCACAGAAAGGAGTGCTTCTTCATTCCTTCCCATGTGATTCAAAATTATGTATCTCCCATTTTATTAGCTATATCTACAAATAAGGGCTTAACTTAGTTCTTTAATAACTGAAATTAAGTTATATTTAAGAACTGATCTGTTTTGTTTGAAGGTGGGTAGATCTACTCTTATGAGGGAAGGGAAGTCCTGTAAGCTGTGGAAAAGTGTGGTGAAAAGTGTTCAGAGAACTGCAGTGCCTCCCAGTTATCTAGATTAGCAGTTAGTCAGCTCTGTGTGCATTTCTATCTGGATCTCTAGCCGTTGACATCTAGTTTGGCAACAGGAAGAGAGCTGTACTATGACCAGGCACACTTTGGGTATGCTCTGTCAAAAGAAAAATATCCTTCAATATTTCTGAGCAGAAAAGAAAAAAAATACAACAATGTAAACATAGTAATATGGCAATTAAATAGAACGAATCATTAGCCTCTTTTTAAAATGTTGAAGTCTTATATACATTTTTAAAAAGCAAGGAAAGGAGGATCCTTGCAATTATAAAATTGGGGCATATTTTAAATACTTGGGGATACCCTTAAACATAATCATTGAATACTGAAATTTCTTAGCATGAATCTGTGTATCTTTGTGATAAGAAAAAAAATAGTGTTCAATCAAATTTCCCCTTATAGCAGGACATAAGCCTTTATAATACAGGTTTATCAGAGGAAGTGATAAACTCATTCCCCCCTTAATGATGTCTTTCTTATTGTATTCTATTATTCTTTTTTTTAAGATTTTATTTATTTAAGGGTGATTGGGTTATGGACATTGGGGAGGGTATGTGCTATGGTGAGTGCTGTGAAATGTGTAAGCCTGATGATTCACAGATCTGTACCTCTATGGCAAATAATATATGTTAATAAAAATAATTTAAAAATAGAAAAAGAAAAAAAAGATTTTATTTATTTATTTGTCAGAGAGAGAGAGAGTGCACACAAGCAGGGGGAGTGGCAGTCAGAGAGAGAAAGCACCCTGCTGAGCCAGGAGCCCTATGTGGGACTTGATTCCAGAACCCTGGGGTCATGACCTGAGCTGAAGGCAGATGCTTAACCGACTGAGCCACTCAGGCTTCCCATATTCTATTATTCTTGGTCCCATGCCTCATTACAGTAGGTTCTAGCACACTAAACTATATAAATTCTCCCAAGGTTTGCAAATGGCAATGGTATCTAACACTCTTAAAGCCATAGTACTCTCAAAGTATTAGAGCTTATAAAAAAATCTTTTAATAACATTTGATTCATTTGATCACTACATTACACTAAATTCAACTTATGAGATACTTACAAGGAATTCTAGTATAACAAAGATAGTTTGTCTATTTCTGGCTATTACTGGATAGTAGTGAGAAACTGGCTTTGAAATAAAAATGATAATTTGCTTTTTATAAACACGTCTGCTACCTACCTTTTGCCATGGATTATGCCGAATATCAAGAGTAAGAAGGCTTGTGGTGTGTTTGCATAACATATTTATTTCATCACCAGATTTTTTCAGTTGATTCCAGCTTAAGTCTAAGTGCTTCAGTTTCATCAGACCTCTAAATCCTTCCAGGGTTATCACATGGTTATGACTTGCATCCAAATATTCAAGGTTATACTGCAACACATACAAATAGAAGTGGTGCTAAAAAGGGTCACAGCTGGTATTTACAGAGTTCTTTTCTTTAGGATTCACTAATTTCATTATATGCTTTTTGGTAATTCTTACAGAAAACCTACACAGTAGATACATTGCAATTATGGTATCAACATATGTATTCTCTCAGAGAGCTGCAGGTATTTTATTTTTAGACCGCTCTTAATTCTCACTTCATTCTTGTAATGTGGAGTGACAGTGTTTGTTTTCATAGAACAGAAAGCAAAGACTAACTGACAAGACAGGTTGTCCCCAACAAACAAGGAATTACAGTTCTTACTATCTGGACTTCTGGTAGCCTGGCTAAAAAAAGTTTCATTTTTAGAGGTAGAAATTAAGCCTAGTCTATAATTCTTATTTTTAAAAGTACATGACTTTTAATAACTTAAAAATAATTAAACTAATGCATGGTCTATGTTGGAAATTTGGGAAATGTGGTAAATAAATTAAAAGAAAAATAGAAAGCACATGTAATTCTAAATTAGAAGGAACCACTGAGAACATTGTTTTTTAATTATATGTGCAAATATTTTTCTTACAAAAAACAGATTGTATTATATAGAGATTTGTATCCCTTTGGATGTTCACACATCATTAAGTATTCTTCAAAATGGTTTTTCATGATTGTATAACATTCCAATAAGTGAACTGTTAGGATCATTTTAAACATTTACTATGAACAATTATGTGGCTTCTAATTGTTGGGAGCACTACAACAAACATCCATGATCATGATAATTTAACGAGACTGTTATTTTTTCAGAAAAGATTTTTAGAAGTGGGATTATTAGTTTTAAGGATTTCTATATTAAGTTTTTTTTAACTATTTTTTTTTTAAGTAGGCTCCATGCCTGGTGGGGAACCTAACACAGGGCTCAAACTCATGGCCATGACCTGAGATCAGGAGTTGGACACTCAACCAACTGAGCCAGGCATCTCTATATTGTTAAGATTTTTGATAAACACTGCTAAATAATTTTCAAGGAAGTTTGTACCAGTTTTTTCTTCCAACGGTAGAATATGGGAATGCTCGTTTTCTTAAATACCCACCAGTTCACCTGCTTTATTTTAATTTACATTGCTTATTATCAGTGAGGTTAAACATCTTTCCATGTATTTTGTATTAGCCATTTTTAAATTTTCATTGTTGTGTATTATGTTTCTTGTCTTTAGCCATTTATCTATCTAGATCTTCACCTAATTATTTGTAAGAAGTCTTGAAGACTTATTTTGTTACTCCTATTTGTTGCAAATAAAATTTTCTTTTAAGGTATATATTAATTCAGACATAGAACAAAGAAGAGATAAAGAGAACTTTTAAGAAGACATTTTGCAAAGTATTTTTCCTCACTTAATGCTTTCATTTTTATTTTTAAATTATTTTTATTAGCATATAATCTATTGGGGTGCCTGGGTGGCTCAGTGGGTTAAAGCCTCTGCCTTCTGCTCAGGTCATGATCCCAGGGTCCTGGGATCAAGCCCTGCATCGGGCTCTCTGATCAGCAGGGAGCCTGCTTCCCTTCCTCTCTCTCTGCCTACTTGTGATCTCTGTCAAATAAATAAATAAAATCTTAAAAAAAAATAACATATAATGTATTATTTGCCCCAGGGGTACAAGTCTGTGAATCATCAGGCTTACACATTTCACAGCACTCACCATAGCACATACCCTCCCCCATGCCCACAACCCCACCACCTTCTCCCAACCGCCCCCGCCCCAGCAACCCTCAGTTTGTTTTGTGAGATTAAGAGTCTCTTATGGTTTGTCTCCCTCCTGATCCTATCTTGTATGCAACATTTTTTTTTTAAGATTTTATTTATTTATTTGACAGAGAGAGAGAGTTCACAAGTAGGCAGAGAGGCAGGCAGAGAGAGAGGAAGGGAGGCAGGCTCCCTGCTGAGCGGAGAGCCAGATTAGGGGCTCGATCCCAGGACCCTGAGATCATGATCTGAGCCGAGGCAGAGGCTTAACCCACTGAGCCACCTAGGTGCCCCCGACATATTTTTTAAAATAAAAGGTAATATTACTATAGATTAACAGTGAACCTGATTTCTTTTTTTTTTTTTTAAGATTTTATTTATTTATTTATTTGACAGAGGGAAAGAGATCACAAGTAGGCAGAGAGGCAGGCAGAGAGAGAAGGAAGCAGGCTCCTCACTAAGCAGAGAGCCCGATGTGGGGCTCGATCCCAGGACCCTGGGATCATGACCTGAGCCGAAAGCAGAGGCTTTAACCCACTGAGCCACCTAGGCGCCCCGAACTTGATTTCTTTATAGGTAATTCAAACAGTTGTTTCAATTCAGCATAGAATTAATCACTGATATAGTACATGTTCTTGGAAAAGCAGTTATTACAGTGGTTCAGGATGCAGAAATTGAATGTAGTGATCAAAATAAAAATTCTTTTTTTCCCCTTCAGATCATTAAAATCTTTCAAAAAATTCCTGGAAAACAAGTAATGTTACTGACTTTTTATCCTCATAAAAAATCATAGTAAACAAACAAACATATAATCATTTGCTATCATAATTTCTTGAACAAAAGGATATTTGATAGTATTTTTTAAAAGATTTTATTTATTTATTTGACAGAGAGAGAGATCACAAGTAGGCAGAGAGGCAGGCAGAGAGAGAGAGGGAAGCAGTCTCCCTGCTGAGCAGAGAGCCCGATGCAGGGCTTGATCCCAGGACCCTGAGACCATGACCTGAACTGAAGGCAGAAGCTTAACCCACTGAGCCACCCAGGCACCTGATATTTGATAGTATTAAGGACATAATCTTAGAACAGTCTTTTATTTTATTTTATTTATTTATTTATTTATTTATTTATTTATTTATTTATTTTGACAGAAATCACAAGCAAGCAGAGAAGCAGGCAGAGAGAGAGGGAGAGGCAGGCTCTTTGCTAAGCAGAGAGCCTGATGTGGGGCTCGATCCCAGGACCCTGGGATCATGACCCCAGCTGAAGGCAGAGGCTTTAACCCACTGAGCCACCCAGGCGCCCCTAGAACAGTCTTTTAAATGAAATCAATTTGGCTTTATAAAAATTTATTACATGGCCTGTCTTCTCTCAATTTTCATCATAAAGTGGTAAAAACTTGTCCTAAATTCTGGCATTTGAATGCAGATTAGAATTTTGGAACCATAAATCATAAAAAACAACTGCCTTCTTTCCTTGAAAATGGGGATGGGATCTTCATTTTTATATTCCCAAAGATATAAAACAGACTCTATGAACATAGATATTCATGGAACAGTATTTTCAGTTTTGTAGCAGGGATTTCTTTCTTAATATTTCTTGTGCTTCAGTTTGTCTTTCTTAAATTCTGGTACAGTACAGCCAATTTACAAAGATTAAAACTCACAACACCTCTTTTAAAAATTCTTAGGGATAATGGTTCCTTCTGTAAATATAAATTAGCTCTCTCTAGATATCACTTTAGCAATAAATTTTTCATTGGAAAAGATAAGATGGAAGTATGGTCTCAATAAAATATTAAGCACATAATCTAGATTAAGATTGCAAATAGCCATACATATCCTGGCCAACTCTGACTGTGGTGGAGCTATTTTCAGAGAAAAAAATCTCTTCCTGGGATGCCTGGGTGGCTCAGTGGGTTAAGCCGCTGCCTTCGGCTCGGGTCATGATCCCAGCGTCCGGGGGTGGAGTCCTACATCTGGCTCTCTGCTTGGCAGGGAGCCTGCTTCTCCCCTCCCCTCTCTGCCTACTTGTGTGATCTCTGTCTATCAAATAAATAAATAAAATCTTTAAAAAAAAAATCTCTTCCTGTTCCTTTCTCTTAGATACTCTCTTTTCTTGATAGTTCAGGTGAGTGAATGATAAACATGAAGCTTAGGACTTTTTAATTTATCTAGTAAGGATGTCTTGTTTAGACTTTTAAAAAACCATATAGTGTATATATTTTCCCCACCATCAATGAAGCCCAAGTCTTCCATTATATAAACAGTGTTGGGTTGGGTATTTTTATTTAAAAGGCAAGGCCAGGATGATAAACACTTAAGAACAATACATTTACTTTCTGCAACTTAGTAGAAGTAACTTCTAGCATGCAAGTGGAGTATGGAAATTCTCCATGTTAGAGACAAGCTTAAGGAAAATGACAGTAAAAATGAAATATCTTAAAGGCAACTTAAAAAATGTAGAAGACAATAGGAATGACAGGTGAGTGATTAAACTAGATCATAACCTTTTGTAGTGCCACAGTAACCATAAATCATATTAAACACACATATAAAGCTCACTACTGGAGAATAAAGAGGCAGAGGCAGCATAGGTTTTCAATCTCTGGATCCCCATATGAAAACAGAATAAATTGATAAAACCCAAATTCTATGGATAACATTTATAATGAAGTTGCATGACAGGGTGGCCCCATAAGCCCCCAAAGAAGCTGTAGGATAAACCACCAACAACCACAAGACCTACATCATATCCATGTCTATGAGAGGAAGAAGGAAGCATCAGGGTAGTATCTGATGGACCTGAGAACAACAGAGTCCCCAAATAGTCAGCCAGTGTTTACTGGAAAGTATGGCAACAAATCTGAGTACAGCTGGGAGGAGTTTTACCCTCTTCAATACCAGATGAGTACACGGGACCCATTGGAGAAAGGTCTGAAGCAGCTGGAGCAATCTAGCACTTATGAACCTTAAAACTGCCCCACCAGGGCTCCCTTCTAGAATAGAATCCTTCTCAAAGAAGAAACTGTTGAGGCTAAGGCAAAAATCAAACAGGATAAGGACAAAAAAGGCAAAAAAGAGAGATAAAGAAAGAGAAAATCGAAGAAGGGAATGAATAGAGTCAGGAAATCTCAGAAAAGAAGCACTACAATTTTTTTTTAAGCACATACAAACAAGAGGGAGGGGGCACCTGGGTGGCTCAGTGGGTTAAAGTCTCTGCCTTCAGCTCAGGTCGTGATCCCAGGGTCCTGGGATCAAGCCCCGAATTGGGGTCTCTGCTTGGCAGGGAGCCTGCTCCCCCCTCCCCCCGCCTGCCTCTCTGCCTACCTGTGATCTCTCTCTGTGTCAAATAAATAAGTAAAATCTTTAAAAACAACAACAACAAAAAACCAAGAGGGAGCTCTGTGAAGGTAGGAAAGCTTTCCCAAACCCCACTTCATTTTCAAAGTTTAAAAAAGTAATTTCACTAAAAAATGAGCAAAAGAAAAGTACTGAGATCAAATCCCAGACAAAGCTAAGAGCGTGAGGGAGGCAGAGGGAGGTGGGGGTGCAGAGAGAGAGAGAGAGGAAGAGGCATTGCTGTGGACAATAAAAGTACACCAGAAAGATATGCTCAGAAATTTAAGATTATTAACTTACTATTTTAAAACCAGCAAAAAGATGTTGTTAAAGATACAAAATATAAAATAACAACATAAATCTGGATTAGAAAAATACAGAAGTGAAATGAAAGAACCCATAAAAGAACTTGAAATAAAATAAAAACATTTTAGAAACAAAGACTAAATAGTCAAACACAAAAACTAGTAAATACAATAGATAAGGCTTTAAGAGACACAGCAGGTTAAAAAAGGGAAGAATTATAAAATCAAATCAATTTAAAATTTTAAACCACAATGAAATACCACCTTACACCAGTTAGAATGGCCAAAATTAACAAGACAGGAACAACAAATGCTGGCAAGGATGTGGAGAAAGGGGAACACTCTTACACTGTTGATGGGAATGCAAGCTGGTGCAACCACTCTGGAAAACAGTATGGAAGTTCCTCAAGATGTTAAAAATAGAGCTACCCTATGACCCAGCAATCACACTACTGGGTATTTACCCCAAAGATACAAACATAGTGATCTGAAGGGGTACCTGCACCTCACTGTTCATAGCAGCATTGTCCACAATAGCCAAACTATGGAAGGAGCCAAGATGTCCTTCAACAGATGAATGGATAAAGAAGATGTGATTCAAATATACAAGGGAATGTTAATCACCCATCAGAAAAGATGAATACATACTATTTACATTGACTTGGATGAAACTGGAGGTTATTATGCTGAGTGAAATAAGTCAGTCAGAGAAAGATAGTTATCACATGGTTTCACTCATACGTGGAATTTAAGGAATAGTGCAGAGGACCATAGGGGAAGGGAGGGAAAACTGAATGGGAAGAAATCAGAGAGGGAGACAAACCATGAGAGACTCTGGACTCCAGGAAACAAGTTGAGGATTGCAGAAGGGAGGGGTTTGGGGATGGGGTAACTGGGTGATGGGCATTAAGGAGGGCACATGATCTGATGAGCATTGGGTGTTATATGCAACTAATGAATCGCTACATCAAAAGCTAATGATGTACTATATGTTGGCTAATTGAACTTAATAAAAAAATTTAAATTGGGATGCCTGGATGGCTCAGTTGGTTAAGTGGCTGCCTTCGGCTCAGGTCATGATCCCAGCGTTCTAGGATCGAGTTCCTCATCGGGCTCCTTGCTTGGCAGGGAGCCTGCTTCTCCCTCTGCTTCTGCCTGCCACTCTGTCTGCCTGTGCTCGCTCTCTCTGACAAATAAATAAATAAAATCTGTAAAAAAAAAAATTAAATTAAGAGATAAAAAGGACTCAAGAGAAAGTGACAAATAGTAAAGATAAAGATTCAACATATGAATA
Source organism: Taxidea taxus jeffersonii (assembly GCA_003697995.1). Taxonomy (NCBI): domain Eukaryota; kingdom Metazoa; phylum Chordata; class Mammalia; order Carnivora; family Mustelidae; genus Taxidea; species Taxidea taxus. The sequence goes on from RCUC01117678.1 coordinate 20,586, forward strand.
AGGTGAGACCCTGAAAAAAAAAAAAAACCTATAAGGAAAGATAAAAATGGGTAAAAACTTCCAGGTTAAAAAAAGAAAAGAAAGGGGCACCTGGGTGGCTCAGTTGGTTAAGCATTTGCCTTCAACTCAGGTCATGATCCCAGGGTCCTGGAGTAGAGCTCTGCATCAGGCTCTCTGCTCAGTGGGAAGCCTGCTTCTCTTTCAGCCCCTCCCCGCTGCTGATACTCTCTCATGCTCTCTCTCTCTCAAATAAATAAATAAAATCTTTAAATTAAAAAAATTTTTAAGAAGAAAAAATTATTTTAATCTGCATTTTGGAAGAGCACACTGAAATACTGGCCCAGGCAACCAATACCAAGACATATTCTAGTAAAATTACTAGACTTTAAAGAAACTGGCCATCTAAAAGTAAAAAGCATGTAACTTAAGGGAAAAAAAGTTATACATTCTCATCAGACTTTTCTACAGCAACACTTTATGTCAGACGAAAACAAAATAGCATTTAAGATGCCCAAGGTAATAAATTGTGAGCTAAGTGTTTTATATCCTGCAAAGCTGCCATTCATGTATAAAGGATATAGAAAAACTATTATCCACATGTAGTAATGGAAGGGATATTGTTCCCCTAAGCCCTACCTGAGGAATCTATAATCGAATATTTTTCAGGCAATCAAAATGTTTATAGAGATACCAACCTAAGGTGTGGTGACAAGAATTAAATATAGTTACCAATGAACTAAAAGGGAGAGTGCACAGAGTGCAAGGCTACATGCTCTGACCAAATATATATGGAATGATAATTTTAATTATTTTATTTAAAATGAGTAATAGGGGCGCCTGGGTGGCTCAGTGGGTTAAAGCCGCTGCTTTCGGCTCAGGTCATGATCCCAGGGTCGTGGGATCGAGCCCCATATGGGGCTCTCTGCTCTGCGGACAGCCTGCTTCCTCCTCTCTCTCTCTGCCTCTCTGCCTACTTGCGATCTCTGTCTGTCAAATAAATAAATAAATAAATAATCTTTAAAATGAGGAATAATGCAAAGAACATACACAAAATTTTAAAAAAACTCTCCAGAAACCATATTGATGAGAGTATTAGTGCTATCATTCTGAGACTATTGGGTGTGTAATAGCAATAAAACAATGAGCAATTATTAAATATTCCAATGCTATCACTTTGTATCCTTGGGAATCAGGATTCTTGCTGTGAGAGAAAAAAAGATAGCTGTAATAACAGAGAAAAGGTTAAGCTAAAAGATTTTCAGTCTTGAATCTGAATTGGAAATACCAATATAAATTTGTGAGGTTAGTTTTAGATATAGATGCATTATAGTCTATATATACAGATATACATACATACATAGTTTATATGCATATACATACTTTATATATATATATATCACACACACACATGCACACACCCCTTCCCCACAACAAGTCTGTCCAATGGAAATACCTAGAAACAAATACCAACCCTGACATACCACTTCTTTCTAAAAGAAATTAGTGCTCGGGTCACCTGGGTGGCTCAGTCAGTTAAGTGCCAGATTTCTGGTTTTGGCTCAGGTCATGGTCTCAGGGTTGTGGGATCAAGCCCTAAATTGGGCTCTGTGCTCAGCACCAAGCTTGCTGGACATTTTCTCCTTCTTCCCCCTAACCTGCTCCTTCCTCTGCTCATGCTCTTTTTCTCTCAAATAAATAAAATCTTTTTAAAAAATAAAAGAAACTAGAGCTCCTTGAAGAAATGGCTAATACCATGTCTATAGCAGAAGACACAGAAAATGTATGTGGAACATCACTTATACCAGGTGGTAAAGAAGCTATCAGAGACTACTAGGGTCATGGCAAAAGAAGCAAACTTTAAGATGTTCCCATTGGCTAAGGATGAGACCACCTGAGCTTCAATCATGATAAAAGGTGCAATGGATGGACTCTCATTGAGTATGTTTAAGTCCATGTATTCCTAATGATATTAAAACAAAAAAGGAATTGCTTATCTGTGAGAAAACACAAGGAACCAATTCATTATCTTCAAAATTGGTAAAGACAAGTAAGCATCTATTCAGCATTTTCTTTTTTTCCTCCTTCCTTCCTTCCTTCCTCCATTTTCTTCTTCCTTTTCTTCCTTTCTTTTCTTTCTTCTTTCTTCTTTCTTTCTTTCTTTCTTTCTTTCTTTCTTTCTTTCTTTCTTTCTTTCTTTCTTTCTCTCTCTCTCTCTCTCTCTCTCTTTCTTTCTTTCTTTCTTTCTTTTCTTTTCTTTCTTTCTTTCTTTCTTTCTTTAAGTAATCCCTACATGAAATACAGGGCTTGAACTCACAACCGCAAGATCAAGAGTTGCATGCTCTACAGAATAAGCCAGCCAGGTGCCCCTGTTCTGCATTTTCTACATTACTGGGAGTACTGATAACCAAATAACAGATAAAGAGAAATGTCTATGCAAAAATGGTAGTCTAACTAATAAATGAAAAAGAAATGACAGAATAAGAATATTGCTGTGTTGTAATCACTGATGTATTAATGGATCTAGGCATTAACAATGCCTACCGGCATCAGAAAAGTGAGTCAATCAGATATCATCTGCTTCCTACAGACTTGCCAGTGGAATGAAACCTGAACCTGATCCAGTCTCTGGATCTACTTGTCAATTAGCAGACAATATGGAGGGTTGAGGTCACGTAGGGTTATATCATAAGCAAATCAACAACAGGGTCCAGACTGGGACACTTTTGGGACTAGAAGCTCGAAGTTTATCTACAGATAAACTCTGGAGAGTGGAAGGGGACAGAAGGGAAGAGAAAGGAAACCTATAAATTAAAAGAGACAAACAATTTCTAGAATGGCAAAACCAAACTATTGTGCTAGATGGAAGGCACATTTGGGTGATAGAACTATGGGGGAAAATGCAGGGAGAGGATTACTATACAGGTCAGCATAATGATTTCTTGATGGGATGGGGAATATATAGAAGGGGCTTATGTTGTAGGCTACAAAGTTCTATTTCTTGACCTGCATCAGTAATAAGCACATTCACCTAATAATTTACTGAACCACATGCTTGTAGTATATAGTTTTCTATATCTGTGTTTTATTTTATAATAAAAAGCTGAAAATATACCTGTAGAGTATCTCCTCTTTCTGATCACCCCTAATATCCCTACAGTCATTTTTCAAGACACATTTACACATCAGATACTTGA
>RCUC01117679.1:0-15187 GCA_003697995.1 Taxidea taxus jeffersonii
GGGGGGGGGAAGCAGACTCCCCACTGAGCAAAGAACCCAATGCGGGGCTCAATCCCAGGACGCTGAGATCATAACCTGAGCCAAAGGCAGACGCTTAACCCACTAAGCCACCCAGGCGCCCCAACCAACTCTTCTTTCTATGCAACTTAAAAGCATTCTTGCCTATTTATATGAATAAAATTAAGCTTCTGCTTATGTTTCTGTGAGTATCATGCGAAAGTGATTTGTGGATTCCTATAAAATTTCTATGATATGTTTAGGATGTCCGAATATAAACCAGAAACAATATCATGTGCAGAACTTCAATTCTGGATGATGAGGAAGATCGCAAAGCAAAGAAGCCATTCTTCAAGAGCAGCTGAAAATGAGGTACAGGGGATTTCTGCGTGAATGCCAATAGGAAAGGTGCATGCTGTTTATACATATACCAAGACAGCACAAGGTAAAGACAATAGTAGCTTCAAATATAAGCCCCACCTTGGAGAAATGGAGGACTTTGTGTCTTGGATAAGAGATATAAAAGACAGAGCTAGAATAATCTTGTCACACCAAAAAGTGAGAAAGCTACCAAAGTTACCGGGATGTCATGTTAAAAGAATACTGAAGAGAACTCAAAAGGGATCCCACTGCCCAAAAGAGGGATAGTTTCAGCAACAACAAAAAGTAATGACTGCAATGGACTACAACAGAATAAGCAAATATGTTAAAGTCTACGAATTCAAATATTACACATATGCACATGTACACACACAATCCCCCGGCATTAGTGACTGTTAGATTGTGTTAGGGTACTGACTCCTCTGGAAACAGATACATAGAGGGATAAGAATCTAGTATCTATGCTGCATTTCCTGTATAAGCTATATTTTAGGGTAACCTAAAAGCTAGTAAGAGAAAATTCTTTATAAAATAATTCCACTAGTAAATACTGAAGGAACGATAAAATTGTAATATCATCCTTTTGAAACCACTAATTAAATAATGGATGCAGGCATTTTGATCATCAATGACTGGTAAGAACATTACATAAAAGCTTAATGGAAAAGCTGATTATGAAGGAACCATGCTGACATCATCTGAACACCTTAAACAAACCTACAGTCACAGAAAGACAACCAGACATTCACCTCCTGATGTGATGTAACAGGATGTACACAGTCCCACCCATGAATTGTTCTTGCCAAACAACAGCTCTTAATCTGATCGAGACTCTAGATCTCACTAATAACTTTCAGGAAATATATAGAGATGAACACATTAAACAATACCATGAAAATACAATTAAAATGTGAGTTTGTTTTACTGGGCATATTACCCAGTTTGTGTCACAAAAAAATAGCAAGGAAAAAAAAAAAGAGGAGGTAACATATTAAAAGACTATGACCCAAAGGCTAAAGACCTTGACTAGATCCAAACTCAGATAAACCAACTACAGAAAGATCATTATGAAACAATTAGGATAATCAAATTGCATATTAAGAAATTTGATTTTATGATAATGTTATTATGGCTGTATTTTTGAAAAAGTCTTTTTTTCTCTTAAAGACAGAGATTAATGAAATAATGTCTTGGATTTACTTGAAAATACTCTAGTATCTGTAGGGTGTGAAGAATGGGGGACATAGACATAACAAGTTGGAGAGCTTGTCGATGACTTCAGAGGTTGGGTGATCGGGTACATAGCAGGAACTGTTATGCTTGTCTCTATTTTTGAATAGGCTTAAAATTTTTCCACAGTAAGTTTTTAAAAACATTAGCCACAAATTCACAAAAATCACAGAGACAGATGCTCTAGATTGTAGGTGATGATTTGTGGTGAACCTGCTTCTGTTGTGAGAAATGGGTGTGGGGGTGTTCTTCAAAGCCTTCTCTGAGGGGAGCATAAGCAGAGAGCTTTACAGTAATAATGGTATTACAAACATTACAAAAAGACTGCTTTTTAAAAGTGAGAAGAAACGCATGGAAGAAACATGGAGATCCACAAGCTAAAAGCAGCACATCTTCAGCTTCAAACAGACGCCTGTAGGAATTAAACTAGTTTGTCATGCAGTCAGTGACTATCCTCGTCCCCAGTGTTATCATCTCTCACCTGGATTTCCACAACATCCATTTACTATTCACCTGGCTTCAGTCTCCACATCTATAAAATGGTGTTACTGCTTCTTTAACATTATTGGGAGAATTTAAAAGAGTATCTGTAGAGCATCAGGTACAACGGCTGACACAAAGGAGGTGGTCAATAATGGTAACTATTTATGAGCCATTTGTGCACATTTGTTAAGGGTCCATCAAGCCAAGCAGTTGTCTGTCCTTCCAGATATCCTTGTCTCTTTATTCTAATTCATTTCCACACTGACGTGTTTCTGAGTGTGCTTCTCCACCGCATGCAAGATAAAGCCCAAACTCTCATTCATTCTGCTGTTCATTCAAATACTTATTAAACACCAATTACATCTCAAACAGTCTCAAGTCACTGGAATGCCTCTTTCTACACTTGCCAATTCACTCTGTTTCATAAAGTTATATTTCTAAGCCACTAACCCTAACCCTAACAGTCCTCTAAATACAAGATAAAATTCCAATTTTTCTTCTGTACCATTTATTGTGAATTCCTAATTGTAGGATCTTGACTTTGGAGACATAAAGTCAAGTAAGAGTGTCCCTGTCCTCTTAAGAAACTATCTAATGGTAGAGACAAAAACAGAGAGAAGGAGCACTAAATCTAAAAGGTGAATGCAAAAAGGATCCCTAAAAACAGTACTACTAGAACAATGTGAAGTCTTTTACAACCTGAACTCAAGCCTTTGCTTTTTTTTTTTTTTAAAAGAGAGAGAGGAGGAAGCAGGCTCCCTGCCCAGCAGAGAGCCCGATGCAGGGCTCGATCCCAGGACCCCGGGATCATGACCCGAGCCGAAGGCAGTGGCTTTAACCCACTGAGCCACCCAGGCACCCCTCAAGCCTTTGCTTCTAAGATAAACTCTAGCCATTCCATCTATAACCCTAATATACCATAAAATTTTCACTGCTCTCCCAAAATGTTATGCATTTCTACTCCTCAATACCTTTGTTGTATTTAGAGTACTGGTAGTTTAGAGCTGGATGTAGACAGATCACGTATTATCTGGGTACATTAGCAAATTAGTTAACTCCCTTTGGCCACAGTTTTTTCTTCTGTAAAATTATGTTTACAATAGTACTACTTCATAAGGCTGTTATGAGAATTAGCTAAAATAAGGAATGCAAAACACTCGTTACAGTATATGGTATGTATGCCCAATAAATGTTTTTTTCGTGAGTCAAAATTGAAATTTCTCATTAAAACCTTCAGCCCATCCAATCATAAGACTGCTAGCATTATCTCCTCCCCCCCAAAAATCCTCAAATTTTCCTTGAATGAAGTTCTGAGTCATTGGGCCTAAGCCTCAAAAAGTGGCCTGAATGATGGCTTGAACCAGTGGCTCTCAATTTTTTTTTTTACCATGACCTTCAATAAGAAATTTTATACTGTCAACCAGCATGTGAACACACAGAGGTGCATGTATGTGTGTATCTAACAAAAGTCACAAGAGGTAGCATTTACTGTATCTACATTTGGCAAAGCACTATTTCTATTATTCTTTTCTTTTCTTTTAATGCTTGTCCCAACCCACTACATTGATTCCATGATCCACAGTTGCAAAACACTGGTTTAGACTATCTTCTTCATCACTTTTAAAGAGGGTGATCTATTTTTAAGTCATTATTCCTACCATTGCATACTATTTACAAAGGACTGTTGAGTAAGCAACAGTGAACTTAGCTGGTTAAGTATTCATATGACTACGGTGGTACATCATAATCAACTTGAAATGTTTTCTTTTTTTTTTTTTTTTAAGATTTTATTTATTTGTTAGAGAGAGAGAGAGAGTGAGCACAGGCAGACAGAGTGCCAGGCAGAGGCAGAGGGAGAAGCAGGCTCCCTGCTGAGCAAGGAGCCCGATGTGGGACTCGATCCCAGGACGCTGGGATCATGACCTGAGCCGAAGGCAGCCGCTTAACCAACTGAGCCACCTAGGCGTCCCTTGAAATGTTTTCTTATGATCTTCCTAACAAATATCCATCTTCATCTGGCAATTTGAGGGTTAATCAAGGAAGTGTTACTAAACAAGGGCTATTAACTCAAGTCTATCTAACAGGACTAAGTCTTTTCCTCTTTGTAATGGCAAAGTGCCCCATGATTCAAGACTGAGTCACTCTGACCACAAATGGAATATTAACATGCTCTTAAAGATATCAACAGTTGGCCTCTTGGTTCAGTTAAAAAAAAAAACACTAGCATTATTAACTTCTCAACCCACAAACAAGAGGCCTGCTGGGAAATTCCACCTCCTCAAAAGAAACATTAAGCAATGTGTATCTAAGGGAAAAAGTGAACTCTGGAATTGAAAACTCATAGACAACAGTGTCCAGAACTGTGCTCATCAAATTGCTGTATGAAAGGTGGTGGTGATAAAAATTAAGTAGTAAGGAGTGCCTGGGTGGCTCAGTGGGTTAAAGCCTCTGCCTTCGGCTCGGGTCATGGTCTTAGGGTCCTGGGATCGAGCCCCACATCGGGCTCTCTACTCAGCAGGGAGTCTGCTTCCCCCGCCCCTCTGCCTGCCTCTCTGCCTACTTGTGATCTCTGTCAAATAAATAAATAAAATCTTAAAAAAAAAAAAAGTAAGTAGTAAGAGAACACCTCTAATTCATGTAACTTAAAATCCAATAAGGAAAGGAGCCGTGAAGAAGAGAACAAGATCAAGATGTAGAACACTTACGTCTGCGCTGTCACTACTGGGCCGAGAAGCGTCTCCACTGCTATAGTCAATTCTGCCTAGTCCGTCACCAGGATCGGCTTCCACTTCACTGACTGGCAGTGGGTCACCTAAAGGCCTGCAGGATGTAACTACAGCTCCATCCTAAAACAGATCACACACACGCACACACACCAACACAATAAAAAAATTCATTACTGATTGCATAAAGAAATACGTTCACACTGTCATCTAAATGGAGACTGGTAAAAGTTGGCCAGTTTGATATGATCAAAAATGCTTAAACCTCTAAAAATTTCAAGCATAAATAACTACTAATTCTGTGATTCTAAAATGGCATGATCTTAAAGACAGGGAAAGTGCTATTTTAGCAAGGAAAAAAAGAGTTCAAACTTCTGAATAGAGCAAAATATAAAATAGTTGGTTAAATTATATAATTTATATATCCTGCCCATTATAGTAAAGATTATACTAGATATAGTAAAGATTACACTAGAACTTCTGGTTAACTGCCTCCCAACACTTTAGAATTTCAATAAATTGCCAATTCTGGGACACAGTGCTATAACATAATACAGGCTTTTAGACCAGGAACATTTTTATTGTTTGAATAGAAGAAGAATGTCATTTTTGCTCAGTAATTATAACAACATAAAACTGTCAACATTACTGAGGCATAATACTCAAAATTTCATATACCTAATGGGATTGAAAGTAATGAAAAAACTAAATACTATGTAACTGAAAGTACACTGAACCAGGAAATCAGGAGACTAAAGCTGTGTGACCTTGTCTAAGTCATTTAACCTGTTTGGGCCCCAATTTTCCCAACCACATGATTTTTTGACTTTAAAACAAGCCGATGAGGCTACATGATCTCAAAGAATCCTTTGAGTTCTACAAAACTGTGGCTTTCACTCACAGACTCAGGGAGCACAATAAATCAACACCTTTTACCCATTTCAGATAGTATAGGGATATGTCCACTTTGCTTTAAGATGAGATATAAGGAGCTTTTCAGATCCCTAACCTGAATATTACAGAATAGAAATCTGGTTGAGCTACTGCTTCTAATGAGACATCATCTCTATAACTTACACCTATATAACAAATTCTATTTAATTCTAGTTCAAGATTTCAGTGAAAAATACAGTCATTAAGAATGTGAAAGTGCTCTGAATTCATCAGACCGGGTCTAAATTCCAGTTCCATTGCTTTTAAGTTACATGACTTCAGACAGATTATTTAATATTTCTGAGTTTCTCTAACTGTGTATGTAAAATGGGGGCAAACAACAGTAGTGTCTAATCTTGGGGAGTTGCTGTGAAGATAAGTGAGAAAATACTTTTCTCTGTATTTAGCATAATACCTGCCATTTTACAAAATCTTAAGTTCCTACTTAAAAACATAACTGCCATTCTCTTTGAAAATGCGAGAATGGGGGCGGGGCGCCTGGGTGGCTCAGTGGGTTAAAGCCTCTGCCTTCGGCATGAGGTCATGGTCCCAGGGTCCTGGGATTGAGCCCCACGTCGGGCTCTCTGCTTGGCAGGGAGCCTGCTTCCCTCTCTCTCTCTCTGCCTGCCTCTCTGCCTACTTGTGATCTCTGTCTGTGAAATAAATAAAATCTTAAAAAAAACAAAAAACAAAAAAAAAATGGGACAATGAGCCTCAAAATGTAAACATATGTATCTAAATACATTTTAGTAGTTTGTCACATCAAAGCAAAAGCACTCAATTCCTTTTAAAATGATTGTGGAACAAAGAAACACGATTATCATGAGCAAGCAAAGAATCAGAAGCCCACATTTCTTTTAGCTAATCATTATTTCTGTAACATGCTCCACAGGACAACTTCTTGGCCTATGCTAGAAAAAAATAACTTTTAAAAAAGGCAACTGCAACATTCTTTAACACATTCCCAGAAGAAAAATCTCCTGCAAAAAGTTGGGTAGCACTTTTAACAATGATGCTACCTGAGCAGAGCCTGTGGCTTTGGATAACTGCTCTTGCAGCTGAGGAATGTGTTTCTTGGCCTCTTGGATCTCTTTTAGCAATCTTTGGGCAGGTGTTCGGTTGTAATCTTCCTGCAATAACTGAAAAGTTATAAAAATATTTTGAGAATTAATTACTTATGTCAAGAAAATATAGAAAAAGTCCATTCTTAATAAAAGAGTGGATGACATTGATTACAACACTGCTTGGCTGTGATCACGACAAATACCAACTCAACTAGGCCCACTCACATTTTCACTGGCCTGTAAACAGCCCCATTTCTAATTCAGTACCTGCAGCCGTTCCTGTTCTTTCTGTAACATTTTTCTCAGAATTTCTACTTTCTGGTTATGAACCACATTGTTTTCCTCCTAGAAAAGAGATAAAAAAAAAAAACAAACCAACAACAACAACCAACCAACCAATACAGGGCAAGTGAAGCTAAAATAAATAGCGGTCACAAAGACAGGCTGTGAGACACAGCGATCAAAGTTGGAAGGTTACAGGGGGATTTCAGCCCTTCTATTTCACTTTTACTAAACGAGGTTCAAGAAAACATTAAATAGGGCGACTGGGTGGTTCAGTGGGTTAAAGCTCAAGTCATGATCTCAGGGTCGTGGGATTGAGTCCTGCATTGGGCTCTCTGCTCGGTGGGGAGCCTGCTTCCCCCACCAGCCCCTGCCTGCCTCTCTGCCTGTCAAATAAATAAATAAAATCATTATAAAAATTTTTTTAAAAAAAGAAAACATTAAATAATGATATTAGCTGGAGAAATGAAGTCGGCCTTAGTACAAGAATAATATCTTACACTGTCCATCCCTTGGATCTGTACTGTCGATCCCCATGGATGATTCAAATTCCCAGCACTTCCTCCCTGACATATTAAGACAGCTCCCTAATTCCTCTCTACCATCTCTTTTTAGAAGTTTCACAAACCTGTAATACTTGATCTAATTAGCTTTCCTCAACTCCTGCTACAATCACATCACTCTCTGCCCCTCACTCCACCTCCCCATAAATTTCAGTGGATTCTTACTGCCTCTCCAGTTGCATGTAAATTAGCTTTGTAGTTGTGATATTTTTTCAAAATTAATAGTCTTATATTTTTCAAGCCTCATCTCACACTACTTAAATCCTTAACAGGCACCAGCCAAACAAGAGTCCTGGAACTTCCCCCAGATACTTGGCGCTTTCTTGGTGCTTTCTCTTTTATTCTATTTTTATTCTACTTCTTTTACCTGGGCTCCTTTCCTCCCCATTGCCACCACTTAAATGCTACCTGTTTTCAAGGCTCAATTCAAATCATAGCTTTCCATAAAGTCCTTCCTTATTACAACTGGATGTGCTTTCTCCCTTCTCTGAATTGTCACAGAACTTAATAGTTCTCCCCTCATAATGTTTACATTCTGCCTTGGTATTATAATTACTCATATATTCTTGATTCTATCCCAAACAACAAGGGTTTAAGTATCTACTACAGGCCAACTGGGGACACAACAATAAACAAATAAACAAACCTCTGTCCCCTTAAAGTATATATTCTAAAATAACCAAGGACCTTGAACACAGGGTATCTTAATTTTATTTCTGTGAATGGCACCCTGTTTTGTATATGGCAGGTGTTAAATATTTCTCAATTCAATCTACTATCAATCATTTCGGATTACTACGTTAATTTTTTTTATATTTGGAAGCAATTTTCCAGTATTTTGAACTTAAATTCATGCAAAACTCTTAATATAAAGTAAAGGTATCATTATAAACTGGGCATTTAAGAGTTTTCCCCCCTCTTACCCCCATGAGCACAGGACTAGTAATTCTCTCCATGTTTCCAGATGCTCCAGGTGAATGAGGGGATGTCATGATGGGAGACATATGTCCAACGACTGATGGCTCTACTTCAGAATCGGCGAGTGGAATCTGGGGCGACCCAGGTGGGCGTCCCTGAACAGTGAGAGCTACATAGGAACCAGCTTGGGGCAAGGAGAGAGAGGAAGGAAAAATAACACTGTCAAAATCTTGCTTATAGCATTTCTCTACTTCCTCTTTGACAGTTCTTGAAGATCCAGTTATGTGAACAAGTTCGATCATCTGCTAACCACTGCTCCACGGAAAAAGAATCCAACTTGCCATTGTGTTTTTATGACTCCCCTAAAAATCTAAAGGAACAATGCCATTTTTGGATAGCAAATTGCTATTCATAAGATCAGACACTATATGGAGGCAAATAAAATTTATAATCTCGTTAATTTAGGGAAGGGTGAATTAACAGCAACCATCTACTAATGGTTATGTTCAATTAATTTCTTTAATGTAAATTTAAGAAATCATCCTATTTTGAGATGATACTAATTAAGCAGGGTTTAACTAATTTTATGGAATATCATGAAGCCATTTTAAATCAACTTTAAAAAATGAGTAGGACAAAAAATATCCCATGAAAATCGGAGAAGAACATTCAATAAATGAGTAGTGAGTTATTTTTAAAATGTGGGGAAGACAGAACTTCACTAGCCATATTATAGGAGGAATAAAGTACAGAAAGCAAAACCAACCCTGACCAGAAAGACTCGACAACAGATATTCGTTATTTATCTAGCATCAAGAAGAAAGGAGACTTTCCAAATCAAGGATATTTCTAGATAACTGACCTCTAGATGACAAAATCTCCCTCTAAGACTTTTCAGTAGAATTTCTAAATATGTTTGTTTCACACTTTTCTCCCTACTTAACCACCCATGGAACTGTCAATTATTTCAGTGTTTGAGGTTCCAAGCCTTTTTTTTACACTTAATGGTCACAAATTCACAAATGCTGTGATTTGGGGGTATTTTAGAGACATAAACTTTTTGGGGGGTTTTCAATCGTATTTCTATGTCAGAAAGTCATCTATTATACCTTACTTACTTATCCCATATATATAACATATATAATAAATATATATGTGTATATATATATATATAAATATGTAACTATACCTATATTTACTTGCCTCCACTAGCTTTCTATTTCTTCCCTTTTCTTCTTCAGCTATGTCCAGAGTATGCATTACAGAATGGGGCATGAGGGACCAGCATAAGTAGAGTACACAGGTGTGAGCACTGCAAATTTAGATCTGTTCTGGAGGCTCACAGTGTTTTGCGGTTACTTTAAATTTTTAGCCAGGCTCTCAGTATTGGATAAGGCATCTTATCTGCTATAATACTAGGATCTACTTTTTCTGAGCAAAATTTACACTGGTATGAGTAAAATATATAGCCTAAAAATCTAAAGAAATAATCTTATCTTTTATACTCTGCAATAGTTATCTGGCATATATTTATTTATAATCATAAACCAGCATATGTATGTAGCACATAAAAACGTATAAAACACAATCTCATTACATAAATAATCAAACTGATTCAAGAATGGGGGTCTAATTTTGATCATCCCATTTCTTTTTAAAAAGTACTAACGCGAAGAACTATGAGATCGCAGGGACTGTTTAGAGCCCTGGCAAAAAGTAAAAGGTAAAAGCCCTCTGATGGAAAGGTAAAAAGGATTCAGGGGCTGCTTTAGTTCAAAAGTAAGATGGCTAAGAAAGAATTCAGTTTATTAAATTATTCCAAAGATGTCCACTCTATAAAACAAAAATAGGATTAAATAAAATAGTAGTGTTTTTCCTTGGCTATAAAAAACTATTTCTTATTTGTAGTCTATCATGGAAGAGTTTGATCCAGAAGATTCTAAATTCTTAACTCTGGAGATTTCCAAGAGATCACTACCCTGGATTTTATTTAATGATTTACTTATCTGAGGAAACATGACTATGCTAGATGACTTTTAAAGTTCCATTTCAGTTCATCTGGGCCATTCCATCTGAATTCTCAATCTCTTCCCCCTCAGACGACTCATGCATTTCTTCCAAATATATGCTTTCTATATTACCAAGAGTGACAAGGATATTATAATCAACCACATATATGAAGTGCACAAAAGATAGTTATTAGTATATTAAAATTTTTCACCTCAGACTTTTCTTTAATGTAGGGTTAAAGCAAACTCCAGCCAAGAGACTAAATCCGGCCCACAGACTGTTTTGACAAAATAGTTTTACTGAAATACAACTATACCCATTCATTTACATACTGCCTATGGCTGCTTTTGTGCTATAAATGAAAAAAAGAGTAGTAGACTATAGGAGCCACAAATCCTAAAATATTTACTCTCTGGCTTATTACATAAGTGTTTTCTGATCTTTGCTTTTAAAGGATTCAGAAACCAATTAAAACTGAGAATAACATTCACCTACATTTGATTAGCTTCACCACTTCCAAATGGTTTGAATGAGTCACCAGAGTTCCATTCACCTGTAAGACAATGATAATAGCATGTCAGACACATTCCATTAAGAATGGATATATTGACTTTAGGAATTATTATACATAATACAATCCATTACAATATAACGTAGTACTGAGGACTATATTAAAATATGTATATATTTGGTTCAATATTCACTTTTATTGCTATTCTATAAGGTATACTCTGCAAGAAAATGAACTTGAATCCAAAACAAGGCCTTGACTTAACATTATAACTTACCATGACAAATGACAAAAGATACCATGCAATAGGTTTTACAAGTCCTTCACAGAGAAGGGCTCTTGCAAACAAAAAAGACCTCTTTGCAAATTCACTGGTTTGTCAAAATCAGTTTAAAAGATTTAAAAAAATAAACGATATTCCCACAAAATGCAGTATTTCCACAATATGCAATTTACTTGAAGTTTTCCAACCATGACCTAATCTTTACAAAGAAAATTAATTTTCAGTTAGGCTAATTATAGGAAATGTTATCCAAAGAATCCACTAAACCAAATTAAGAAAAAATATCAAACATGGAACCAACGTTATTTTTCTTGATGCAAGTAATACTAATTTTTACAAGGTAAATTATATCAGTGTCTAAGGTAGCAGTAAAAGTACACTATCACGCCCATCAGAGATGATCAATGTTACACACAAAGTTTAATCTGAGACAATATTCTAGCATAAACACACCAGATACACAAACACAGACATATACATTATAACTGCCTTTTTTCCTGCAGATAAATACTTCTTTGTTGTATGTGGTTATCTTTCAGTATAGATACACACACAGACCTAATCTATTCTTTTTCACAGCTGTAAAGGAAACGTAATTTTTCTCTAGCCCTCCATTTATGCACATTTGCATTGTTTACAAATTTTTAAAAATATTTATTAATTTTTTTGAGAGAGAGAGAGAGTGAGTGAGTGAGTGAGTGCAGGGGGTAGAGGCAGAGTTAGAGGGAGAGAGAATCTTTTTAAGCAGACTCCATGCTGAGCGCACAGCCTAGCTGGGCTTGATCCCATGACCGAGATCACAACTTGAGCCAAAACCAAGAGTCAGACGCTTAACCAACTGTACTACCCAGGCATGCCCACACATTTTTAATACGATAAAGAGGGAATGAATTTCCCTGTGCATATATCACTTCACATTTGTACACTTACTTCCTTAGGTAAGTTCCTACAAGCAAAGTGGCTGGTCAAAGGTTATATACTTTTTAAAAGTATATAATCTGGGGGGTACCTGGGTGGATCAGTCAGTTAAGTGTCTGATTCTTGGTTTCAGCTCAAGCCATGATCTCAGGGTAATGAGATCCAGCCCTGCATCCATGCTGGGTATGGAGCCTGCTCAGGATACTCTTTCTCTCCCTCTCCCTCTGCCCCTCCCCTGCTCTCTCTCTTAAAGCAATTTTTTTAAAAAAATTATACCATTTCGTACATATTCACAAATTTATATCTGAATAGATTCTACCCAATTTATGCTGACAAGTTTATGAGCGTAGCCATTTTACCATACACAAACTATGCCAAAGGTATACCAATGTTTAAAATTTCTGACAACCAAATATATTTTTAAATTTTATTTTATTTTATTTATTTTATGTTATTTTATTTTGTTTTTTAGAGAAGGAGAGAGAAAAGGAGAAGAGAAAAGGGAGAGAGAGAATCTTAAGCAGGCTCTATGCCAATGCAGTGCCCACAGTGGGGCTCAATCTCACAACCCAGAAATCATGACCTGAACTGAAATCATGAGTTAGATACTTAACCAACTGAGCCACCCAGGCCCCCCTTCACCTGTCATTTTAATTTCTATTTCTTTGTTTTTAGTGTGGTGAGACATATCCTAATTCTTTGCCTTTTTTTCTATTAGGCTATTTATTTATTCTTCTCTTAGGAATTTAAAAGTGCTCTTTACAAGTAAGGTATTCTATTCTATAGTAAGTTTCAAATACTTTATTCCAGATAGTTGTTTGTAAATACATATTCATGGTGCCTTTTCCTATGTAATAATTCAATTTTAAATTACTCACCATCTCAAGAGTAATGACTGACCAATCCACTCTTCTCATACTGGTCAGAATTCAAGGCCTGTTTCTGGACCGATAGGCCTATATCTAGACTAGAGCAACCTGCTTTGAATTAATCCCTACCATGCCATCTCACACAATACCCATATACATAACAGTTATTTTTTTTAAGCTATTCTTATACCTCTGTAAAATTCATTTGGAAGACTCATCAGTTTGACAAATAATGACACATCTCCCCAGTCATATTAATATATTTTGATGAGATTTCTTCTTTCTAACAGATTAGACTGGAGAGAATGATCTTTATCATAGTGAGTTACTTTCCTATCTAAGAACACACATGATTCCATTTATTCATTTGTTTGTTTGGTTTTAAAAATTTTTTATTTATTTGAGAGACAGAGATCACAACTAGGCAGAGAAGCAGGCAGAGAGAGAAGAGGAAGCAGGTTCCCCGCTGAGCAGAGAGCCCGATGTGGGGCTTGATCCCAGGACCCTGGGATCATGACCTGAGCCGAAAGCAGAGGCTTTAACCTACTGAGACATCCAGGCGCCCCTATATGAATGTTTTTTATAGTCAACAAATACATACAATGCACTGCTTTTTATAAAAATTCAAGTGAAGGGACGCCTGGGTGGCTCAGTTGGTTAAGCGGCTGCCTTTGGCTCAGGTCATGATCCCAGCGTACTGGGATCAAGTCCCACATTGGGCTCCTTGCTCGGCAGGGAGCCTGCTTCTCTCTCTGCCTCTGCCTACCTCTCTGTCTGCCTGTGCTCGCTCTCTAACTAATGAATAAATAAAATCTTAAAAAAAAAATTAAAAATTCAAGTGAAAAAAAACATGATTAACATATGGTGTTTTTAAATCTACCATAATAAATTCCATAACAGTCTTCTCCTTACCTTGATGATTCGATCACCTGTCTGTACCCCAGCCCGCATGGCTGCTCCATCTGTAAAAGAAATCAATTACTTAAAACATAATTCATTTGCATGTACTGCTAATTTTCTTGAAAGAGAGGCAGAGTAACCAAATGGTTAAAAACATGTGCCTTTGCCACTTCTAGTTGTGTGACCATGCATGGATTAATTTTATGGGTTGGGTTTTTTTTTCACTCTAAGCCTCAATATCACCCATATAATGGGGCTAAAAAATACCTACCTCAAATTACAGCATCCAATATAAAGAAAGTACTCAACATATGGTAATAAAACACATTATTATTGTCATTTTGTAAAATGTGGATGCTTTGGAACACAACAATTTCTTTAATCTGGTCTAACAAATATCTCTTGTGCCATGAAGAAATAAAATTCCACAAACTTCTCTAAGTGATGATGTATAAAGCAACATGAACAAGGAGTCATATAATTTCTAAAACTGTAATAAGACTGTTTTCTTTCTAGTATCTACAAAGAAAATCAATTGGGGTTGAATTCATGCCTATAACTAGGACACTAAAGACCAATTTAACAAAACAGGCATATGACCTGCAATGTATATGATTCTTTTATTTTAGGCAACGGACATTAAGCTTTTCTCTTCTTACTGTTTGCTCCCAAGTGACAAGACTATTTTAAAAAATGCCTTGCCTTCTTTGACAGACTGTACGAAGACTGGATTGTCTCCACTGACCGTCAGCCCAAATCCATTGTCATCCTTCTGGATGATCACACAGCGCTGAACAAGACCTGTACAAGAACCACAGGGTAAAGACAGAAGAGAAAATGGGAGAGAAAAAGACATAATTACATATTAGTAATGAACTGTAACGACCTATATTCTATCTGGAGAAACACAAGGTGGCACGTGAAACCCGTATCACAAACCAGAGTACTAACCCCACAAACAAAATATAGGAATATCACCAAGAGTCATATGTATTGGTTTCTCACCAGAGGTAGAGTAGAATCGCTCTGAGATTAAAAACGGCTATGGCAAAGTGGAAACGATAAAGTATTAGAGAGGAGACGAAAGGCCTATTCACATCTCTGCTATTTGTAACATGAAAT
>ML099045.1:2596-44841 GCA_003697995.1 Taxidea taxus jeffersonii
GGAGGACATCTTCATTTGCCTGTGGATTCCTCACGGAGCCCAGCCCAGGGGTGAGTGTGCAGCAGGAAACTGGAAATGAGCTTGTCAACGAGCCCAACAGGAATGTGTTGGAAGTGGTGCTTGGGGTGAGGAATGGGGGCCAGTGGGTGGAGTGGACGGAGGAGGCAGTTATGATAATAGTGACCAAGCCCAGGGTAGGGGCGGCGACTAGGGGCTGGAGAGGTGATACATTGGATAGTTATGAGAACGGCAGAACTGGCTGAGCGTGGTGACTGGGGACATCCAGGAGGAGAAGAGAGGAGAGCAATGGTGAGCCCAAGATGGACATGCAGAGTATAATTGTCCACCAGGTCTCTGTCCAGGACCAGGGTTGGAGCTCAGGGGAGCACTCTAGACCAGACCAGAATCAGGTTTGGGATTCACTCCCAAACCTGAATCTAAGAGAATCTTAGATTCTCCCAGAATCTAAGAATCCTTTACCCCCAGAGGGTAAAGGAACATGTGGGATTGAGAGAAATTTCCAGATCTTGGTGGGGAAAGCAAGAGGATCGAGGCAAGGCCTTGGGGACAGGAGAGTGAAGCTATCCAAGAAGAAACCGGAGGGAAAGAGTTGGAGAAGAGCAGGGTGGGAAGCTCCAGAGGAGCCCAGTCTGCAGAGGGTGGCAGAGAGGGTGCCCACGGTGGGGAGGCATTCAGTTGGGACTTGCTCATGCCCTTAGGCTCCCTCTACCATCCAGTCCTGCCCTTGGCATTAGACAAATAAGTGCAGACAAAGAATGAAGGAGTTAGAACTTGGCAGAGCAGCAGTCATCATTTGCTGTCCCAGAGTGGTAGGGCTGTCCACCAAGCAGAAGCAGCCATGGGTCATATTAATGGAGATATGATGTATAGAAAGTGGGAGTAGAAGTTTCTGGTAAACTCCTCTCAGTCACACCTGCCCCCATCCTGTCTGGGCGCCGTCTGGAACCTGGCCACCCACAGCCTTAGTTTGGACCTCTTACCTACTCCTCCTTCAGCTGTACCTTCAGCACACACACCCCCCCACCCCAGCCTTGCCTCCTACTCTGACCTGGGGTTTAGAGTCATCTTCTTTAGGGCTTCATTTCTCAGACACCATCCAGCTCTTTCTGTGGTTGCTTCAACCCGGTGGCTGACCTAGAATGTCGGACACTCAGGATCAGTGCTCGAGAGCCCTGTTGTCGACAGGACAAGCTCACTTCCAGTAGTAATCACAAAAATGGAAATATTTTATAAAGGAACAAAAATGTGCACTTACCAAGCAAAAAGCATTTCACTCCGAGTTTGCATTTCTTTTCACTGGATTAAATTTTAAGCCTACATAAAAACTCCATGTGGTCCCACGGAAGGAACTGAAGTAGGTCAAGTTCTCCTCCTTCCATCTTCAGAAACGCGATGTGATTATGGATTATTTCAAATCCACTGCCTGACACAAGAGCAGGTGGGGCCACAAGCAGTCAGAGACACTAAGCCGACTTTCCATTGCCCGAATGCTTCCAAACCATCACATACTACCCCTCCGAACACATGCTCATAGCTGAGCCCCCCGTGTCTGGGTGACCACATTTCAGGAGTCTATACATCAGCAAAACATGCTAATTTGAAGCACGTATCTATATAATTAAAACTTAACAGTATCTACTGCCATTATTTACAACAGGCAGGAGTATTTTTATCATTGAACCTTTTTTTTTTAGGATTTCCAGAGCCTGGTGCTAATAAAAAGCAGACTGCCTTTTGGTGGAGTTTATGACGGATTTAAATCATGCACAGCTGATACCAGACCACCTTCGACTGTCCCCAGGAGAAACCAGTCCCATCTCCTGCCCCTAGCCCATCCTGGCCCTGGCATGTCATCAGCTGCGAGGGAGGGTTTCCCCGGCGGCCCCTGGCACTCTGACCACCGAGGCAGGTCTGTGGCTGGAGCCTTTGTCCTTGTTCTCAGCCCACTTGGTAGGCATCGTATCAGCTGGAGTCCTCCCCCCGAGTGTGTCCCATCCCGGGCAACCACCAGCCCCCCAGTCTTCCCCAGGGGGAGGGAAGTCTCTGAGGATAAGAACGTTTCTGGCTCCGCCCTATAGTTCCAGAAAGATACTCCTTGGGGTCCCTTTCTCACTCCCCCCAGGCCAGGTGGTCATGAACACCCCACCATGGAGATGTGATCTGGGAGCCACACCCCCACTCCAGCAGAAATTCTATGCTTGGCATGCAGCCTGGATTAACCCATGCCTGCACTCCCAGACTGATGACCCACGTGCCCGACGGGGCCAGCCAGAGATCTCCCTCTCACAAACGGCCTTTGTTCTGCTGCCCCTCAACCCTGGCCCCCATTATGGCCTTCCCCGAAGCCCCAGAGAGGGGAGGTTTCCTGCCTGCCTCTACCACCAAGCAGGCCCTGTGGGGCCTGCCCTGGTCCTGCAGCTGGGGAAGATGCTAGAAAGGCCAGGAGTGGACTTCGGTGTCACGCCCAACAGGGTTTACTCCTGATGGCCGCACACGAGTTGTACAAATCTGGGCTAGGCCCTGAGCTGCCCGGAGCCCCACTTCTTGGATCTAGAAATGTTCTTCCTCCCAGAACAGATCCGAAGGCAAAGGGAGACCACGTCACCCTCCCCCTTTGCTGGGACTCCAGCACCCCAACTGTGGTCCAGGCCCCAGGCCCTGTTACTCACGGAGCCTTCTGTCTCAGCTCTCTCCCCTCCATGGCTCACCCAATGTCACCATGTCCCCAAGCACAGCAGCCTAGAGCTCTCCCTCAATCTTGGAATTATGACCTAGTATATCACTGGTGGTATATTATACCAGTGCTCCTCAAATATTTCGCTGTCAGGATGTTTTAATAGGGATACCAGGTTTGGTGCATAGATAAAAATACGGAATGCCCAGTTCGGTTTGAATTTCAGATAAATAACAGGTAATCTTTCTAGTATTAAGTATGTCCCAGATATTAGATAGGACATAATTCACATTCTATCTGGAAACCTTATCCTCTGCACTCTTAAATATCATTGAGAAAGAATCTTAGTTTATGTGAGTTATAACTATCAATATTTACTGTATTAGAAGCTAAAATGGAAAAATTGTTAAGATACTGAGTTATTGGGACGCCTGGGTGGCTCAGTTGGTTAAGCGTCATGATCCCAGCATCCTGGGATCGAGTCCCACATCGGGCTCCTTGCTAGGCAGGGAGCCTGCTTCTCCCTCTGCCTCTGCCTGTGCTCGCTCGCTCTCTCTCTCCCTCTCTCTCCGACAAATAAATAAATAAAATCTTTAAAAAAAAAAAAGATACTGAGTTATTGGGACGCCTGGGTGGCTCAGTCGTTAAGCATCTGCCTTCAGCTCGGGTCATGATCCCAGCGTCCTGGGATAGAGCCTTGTGTCCCCTGGGCTCCCTGCTCAGTGGGAAGCCTGCTTCTCCCTTTCTCACTCCCCCTGCTTGTGTTCCCTCTCTTGCTGTGTCTCTTTCTGTCAAATAAATAAATAAATTATTTAAAAAAAACAAAAACAAGATACTGAGTTATTTTGTAAAATAACGAACAACATATTTTTTTAAAAGATTTTTATTTATTTGACAGACAGAGATCACAAGCAGGCAGAGAGGCAGGCAGAGAGAGAGAAGGAAGCAGGCTTCTGGCTGAGCAGAGAGCCCGATGCGGGGCTCGATCCCAGGACCTGGGATCATGACCTGAGCCGAAGGCAAAGACTTTAACCCACTGAGCCACCCAGGCGCCCCACGAACAACGTATTTTTGTGAAAAATAGCTACTATTTTGAAACAAAAAAGCAAATGAGAAGAGAAACACTATTTTGCATTTTTGTAAAGCTCTTTTATGGGCAGGAAGGAATGTTTGGAGGGCAGGGGCCTCCCAGAGGAGGGACACAGCTTTGTCCCCATCTGGGCGATGGGTCACTCAGCCGCTCCTGCTGCAGGCCTCGGAACCCAATAAGAAGTCGCTCCATGCTCACTTCCCTCTTGTCCTAAGTCACCACAGGCTTTCATAAACAGTCTAACCCTCCTGCTACGGGACCCCAGGGCAGGACCTCCAGCATGCTGGGGCCAGGGTGTCTAAGAGGACAGGTCACCCGACCCCCTCCACCAGGCCTAAAGTTGCTGGTGAGGGAGGAAGGGACTTGGGGCCCAAATCCTCAGGGGCACTATGATACAGCTTCCCCACCCCCCACTGAGGAGGCTGCTGCTCCAGGGCCAGCCTCAGGAAGGGAGGCACCCTCTCTGAGGACAGTCCAGGGCTGCTGTGTCTGGTGATACTGGGATACCGGGCTCCAGAAACCCCCTACCCTCCCCAAGCCGGGGCATGCCAGCCGTGTCTGCCGAGGGGGGCACTTTCTTCTAGTGTGCGCAAAGCCATGCTGAGATGTAGCACTGGGGCCTGCTGAATCCTGCCAGCCCTCCTATAGAGGGAGCTCAGACCCCTGGAGCCTTGACCCCTGGCCTGGATGCCCAGTCCCAGTCCCCTGGCTCTGCAGTCTGACTGCCGACCCCGGCTGGACACCCTTTACTCTGCCAGCAGGTGCCACCTCCCTCATCCACCTAGCATTCCGCAAGTCCAAACCCCCATAGGGAGCTCCCCAAGTGAGCTTTGTTCCAAGCATCCTTTGGGAAAATATTTGTTCACTGCCTGCAGGCTTCCCCAAGCTCCCCTTTCCAGCTCTCGGTGGGGAGCACCACTGTTTGCATTGGACCCTGGCTGCCAGCCCCTGGCTCTGGACTCTGCAGGCAGGACCCGCTCTCCATCCTGTGACCAGGAGACCTTGGCAGAGCCCTGGCCAAGCCCCCACCCTGCCCTCTCTCCTTCCCACCATCTGGCCCATGCTCCTGGGATGGACCCAAGTTCCCATGGGCAGAGAATCTGTCCCTGGGTTGGCATCGTCTGGGAGAAGCAGCTGTGGCCTGGCCTTAGGTTGCCAGGGACTTGCGAACTACTGCCAGGGCAAACATGATCCACTGCCTGCTTCCTCGGGCCCCCAGACCAAGAAGGGAAGGTGGAAGAGGACAGAGGCACGGAGCCCCGACTGCGTACTAGAGCTTTGGTAGACACGATGGCCAAGTTTCATAGGTTGGGGACATTACTTTCTTATCTGCAGAAGAGGAAATGGGGACTCAGAGAGGAAAAGGGCCTTGCCCAAGGTCACACAGCCAAGAAGTGGCATGGGCAGGATTTGAACCCAGGATGCAGTCTCAAATGCCCCTCAAGGCACTCTTTTCTCTGTTTGGGGTCTGGGGCCAACCTGACCAGGGACGAAGAGGGCAGCAGCCGCCTTTCCATCAGCAGGTAGGGTTAGAAGTTGATGGCCTTGAGCCCTGGATTCGAAATGACTGTGGGGCCTGAGTGTCCACACAATAGCCACCTCCCGGGGTTGGGGGGGCGGGTGCGTATTCATCATGCCCTGTAACTCGACTTCTGTCTCAATTTCCCTTGCTGCCTAGAAGACTCTGCCCTGCTGCTCCTCCTGGTTCCAGCAGACAGTCATGGGGCCCCATCTAGAGTAGGGTCTGCCCCCACTAGGATCTGCCTGGCTAGGACCTGCTCCCCCAGCCAACATTCTAAATCTCACCTCCCCTGCCCAAGGGCCCCTGCAGCTTGCTCTGCAGCCCTGCCCCATTCTGGGGAATGTAGCCCATCCACACAGCCCAGGAACTGCTCTGCTCAGCCCAGACCCTCTCTGAGTCAGGGCAGGGGGACAGTGGAGAAGGTGGGAAGGCTGGGGCCGTGGTAGCCCCCCTCCCTACTGCTGGGTATGCACGCTCTGCTCATAAAATGGCAATGTCTGTGCCATCAATTCCTGATGCTCAGCGTTGGCCCCTTGCCCCGCACCCTCTAACACCATGCCTCCAGGCTTCTCTCTCCAAGGCCTTGGGTAAGAAAGGCACTCAGAGAACAAGAGCTCTGTCCTCTGGTTTTCAGGTAAAGGTGAGGGATGGAGGGCCTCTGAGCAGCAGGGTCCACCCCTGGTCACCTAGCACGACCTCCATCAGCAGGGGCCATGCAGGCCAAGGAGCAAGGGGAGCCAAGGGGCGGGTGGGGCTAGGGCTGAGGACGGCTCTGTCTGCAAACAACAGTAAGGGACAGCAGCCAGATGAGTCGGGACAGCTTGTTCCCGTAGCTGGGCCCAAGGGGACCTGGCTGACCGTGCTTCAGTTACACTGGACCTGACATCCGCTCAGCAGCTAGCCCTGTCCCTCTCAGGCCTCCATTTTCAGTCCTGCGCAAAGGGTGAGGGAACACAGCAATAGCCCGGGGCGGCCCGAGGTTGGCTGTTTCTGGGGCTGAAGGAGCTGGCGGGTCCTTCCAGAGGTCAGGTGTCCCACGCCATGCAGGGCAGGGGGGCAGAGGTGGTACAGTTTCTGGACAGGGGACCTCACACAGGCTCCCAGCCTCCAGCACAGACATACACACAAGGGCACACTGAGGCTCGGAGACGGCAAATGACAGACACGCGTCATTGCTTCTGAGCGCCAGAGTCCAGACTAGAAGCCTGGCAGGAGTGACTTACCATCATAATAATTGTGGCAACTCCTTTCTGGAGCATTCACTACCTGCCAGGCATTGTTCTGAGTGCTTTGCATGAGCCTGCTTATTCATTCCTCATGGCTTGGCTGATACCATCTCCATTTTACAGATGAGGAAACAGACCCAGAAGGCTGTCATTCACCCAAGGTCAAAGGAAACTGCCATCCAGTTTACCCCAGTGCTACCCCATGGATGGAGAGGGGGAATGAACTTGACTCCTCATACGCCCACGGGTGCCTAGCTGCCAGCAGCTCCCTAGAAGCTCCTGGCAGAAAAATAATTATGCTGGCCCAGGGCTGCTGGCGAGACCCGGGAGCTCCCTTCTCTGTGTCCTGCTGATGCCAGGTAACACTCGCTGGGAAACCCGGGAAGGGGCTGGAGGGGAGTAGGGAATGGGGAGCACCCGCTCAGTTGTGGGAAGGGGTTCCCCACGGATTCCGAGGGGACACTGGAGCCCCACCATTCCCAGAAGTGGGATAGGGAATTGGGTGCCCAGCCTGGCCTGGCAAAAATGGTTCCTGGCCCTTCCCTCACAGCCCCAACAGGCACCCACCAATTTCCCTCATGACTAGAACGGAGTGTTTCTGGAGCACCTATTGGGTGCCGACAGGCCCTGGGAGAGCAGATCCTATTCCTTTCCCTGCCCGGTCTGCCAGGGGAGCAGACAACAGGGCAAGCTATGACAAGAAAGCCATCAGGCCCCAGTCACTGTGCACTGAGCCCCTATGACATGCTGGGAGTTCCCACCCACGCCCACTGGACCCTCCCAGCAACCCCTCAGGTGGCTGTCAGCAGTCCCATTTTCGAGAAGTGGCAACTAAGGATCCACAGGGGAGACTGCTGGTCTATCGTCATCCAGCTAAAAAAGGCAGCCCCAAGGGATGCCTGGGTGGCTCAGTTGGTTGGGCAGCTGCCTTCGGCTCGGGTCATGATCCCAGCGTCCTGGGATCAAGTCCCGCATTGGGCTCCTTGCTCGGTGGGAAGCCAGCTTCTCCTTCTGCCTCTGCCTGCCTCTCTGTCTGCCTGTGTTCACTCTCTCGCTCTCTCTAACTAATAAATAAATAAAATCTTAAAAAAAAAAAAAGGCAGCCCCAAGACCCCACCCCAGATCATCTGATGTCAGAGCCCACCACCTCTCCTAAACCCTTCCTGGAAAGTCCTGGTATCAGAGTTGTGGGAGTGAGCTTTCCTGGGCAGGGCTGTGTGGGGTCAGCGCCCCCACTGGAGGTGCAGCCTCCCCCCTGCACTGGGAATAGCAGGGGGTCTGGGCCTCACTGGACACCACCAGCCTTTCTTTTACAATGATGCATTATTTATCTTGCTCAGGCCACACATGTGCGAACTCTCTAGATAATTTTGGTCTGTCCTTTTAAGCAACAACAGTTATAATTTAACCACTTATGAGGAAATGAAGTCTACACAATGTCTTCTCTGTGTCCCCAAGAAAAAAATTTATGACCACAAACCTTTTTCAGGCCACAGTACCATAGGGTAAGAGTCTAGGTAGGGTAAGAGTCTACCTGCACCCACACAAATGGCCTCCACCTGGTATGTTGTTAGGCCGGCTTTTAATGGTTGTTCTGTATCCTCTCTTGTTGGACTCATTTCTAAAAGCATGTAAGGTCTGTTCTGAAGAGTGGAAAATGAGTTTGATGCCTCTTGTCGGTGACTGGAGTGTCCATGATTCTGTTGGCAGCACAGTTTAACAGCAAAGAGAATTCATCAAAAGAATCAACTCTACTAAGTACTGCTCAAGTTCAGGAAGCTCTGGGGACTGAGATTGGGGTCTTGACACAGCGTGGCTTTTAGCCTGTATAGTAGATTTGTGCCAAGTACAGAAAAGTTCCACTTCCTCGAGACACTTGACTGCCATCTGCTGGGAAATTGTCCTGAAAAACACACAAATATATCTTGGTAACTGTGTAAGTAGCACCCTTTAGAATTGTGCACAACTTGTACAGCTGTTCATGGCAGCTCTGCCTTGATGTCACCAGAATTCTCCTCCATCACGTTGTACCTTTTTCTGCCTCCAGTATGGTCTTTTGTGCCTTAGATTGGCTTTATCTTTGTGGTCAAAATATGACTGCTCTATAACTCAAGAAACAAGGTCCCTTTCCCAGGCATCCCCCCAAATAAAAAAGTATAGGTAAGGACTCTGGACCATACTGAGTAACACTGCATCACTAAATCACCTCTGTGACCATGGAGAGGGGATGGGTGTCAGAGCAGGCAAAGTTACTGCTGCGTAACAAGGCATCCAAAACCTCAGTAGCTTAAAGAACAAAGGTTTATCTCTCACTCACACTGAATGTCCACCCCCTGTTTGAGTGGGGGCTCTACTCACCTTGGGCTTTCAGGGACCAAGACTAAGATGCTATGGCTCAAAACATGCTCCCACCATCACCATGACAAAGGGTCATGAGAATCACCCACTGTCTCAGAAATCTTCCACCCAGGAGGGCCATAAGCCCCTGAGCTCACAGTTCATAAAGCAAGTTCACAGCCACATCCAACTTCAGAGGGTGAGGAAATACAGCCCTGGCCTGGCCTGGAAGGAAGGGGCTGGATGAGGAGGATCTGAGCTTTCATGACATTCTACCTTCAGGGCAGGGGACCATGACTGTTACAGCCTGGGGAAAGAGGAGCAGGAGCTCCTCAAGGAAGGGAGGAGGGTGCCGGCTGCCCCAAACCACTGTCCAGGGTACTCAGCCAGCCCAGGATGGGAGGGTCATGTGTCATCAAGACCGCATGGAGCACCGCACCCAGCCTCTGGACACTGCAGCCAGCAGGACCCCCAAGGGACCCATGGGGTCCAGAAGTCCAGGGAAGAAACACACGTACTCCAGCGCAGGGAGAAGCAGCACCTGGGCGGCCCTGCCCAGACTCCTCAGAGCTTCTGTAGTGGCAGAGTCTCGATTTGTTTTGCCTCTTGGTTCTTGGGGTAGCCTCAGTGGGTGGACAGGAGCCAGGCAAAAAAAGAAAAGCTTACCAATATCCCTTAGAGGCACAGCCCCTGTTTTACAGAGGTGAGCAGCACCTGTATCTGGTCAAGGAACTTTCTCCAATTCATGGAACTCATCAGAAAACCTGCATTTACCAAGCAACTCCCCCATGCCAGGCCTGTGTTCATGTCTCCAGAGTCCCTGTCTCTGGGTCCATGGACGAGAAAGCACAGACATCGGGGCACATCGCAAAGCCAGGCAGGCCCACCTCTGAGGCCTCAGCCCTCCCCAGTTGCCCTCAGGATTCGGAGGGGTTGTCTGGGGTGGGGGTGGGGGCAGCTGAGAGGAAGGAGCAGTGGGCATTTAAAGGGATGATGGGTCTGGTACACGAACAAGGAACTCTGGGACCAAATGGGCGGCTGCAGGCTGCACTTAAGACACATTCCTAAGCTCCGAAAGGAGAAATAAAAGTGCTCCCTTGTCTGTGAGTTGAAGAGACAGCAATATTGTGGTGTAACTAGGACCAGATGGGCTCCAGGAATTTCCAAAGGCCTTTTAGCATATTAGACAAAATAGCCTCCCAGCCACACGCCATAACTTTGTCTGGCCGCCTGGGTATCAGTTACCGAGACGACCAGCAGGCTGAGAGCACCGGCTCCAGGGTCCCAGAAGGGAGTGGGCCTCTGGCCCAGCAGGAACCCCTCCCCTGTTGCCTGTGACACCTTCCCCAGAGCTCCCAGGCCAGGGCACACTGAGAGTCAGAAAAGGGGTGGGAAGTCCCAGAAACAGCCTAGCCAGAAGGCCCCCTGTTGTGCAAACCCTCCATCACCCCCACCTTCCAGAAGGGGCAGGTCACGCCCCACAGGGTGCCCAAGGGTGGAGTACATGCCGTGGCTCAGCGCCAGGCTCTGGGGTGAACGGGGGAGCATACCCCAGCTAGGAGACAGACCATCTCTGTGCCCCCTCTCCTCAGCGGCAAACACAGATGTGCGAGGACGAAGCGGTGTAGCACACACCGGCCGGCTGGGTGCCTGAACTGTGCTGTGAACCCGGAAGTGCTGCATTGTGTTGGCCGCCATTACGATGGTCTTTGGAAAGCTCTGGCTGTGAGACCGTCCTGCCTCATTCCCCTTGGAATAGTATTATTAGTTAATAGTAATTGAGCAATTGCTTATGCCAGCACAGCTTCTGAGGGGAAAGACTTGGGCTCAGGGCAGTGATTTGTCTCATGAAAAGCCCTACAACCTTGGGGTGGAGTGGCCCAGCTGGGAAGCTAATTCTAGCTCTAGCCACCATGTTACACTGCCTCCCAGGGGCCCAGCCCTGGCATGGAGCGAGGCCCCCGCATCTCCAGGTCTCCGGTTTCCTGTCCGTGCAACAAGGGGTTGGACAGTGAGTCAGGAGGGTCCCTCCCATGCTCTCGTTCTCTGGATCCTCATTCTGTCCTCAAATGACCCGGAGACTATATGCCAGCCTCACTTCCATCATCTCACACTGTCCTTGGAGAGGGAGAAGTGAGCCTCAGAGAAGATGTGCCACCGGTCCTGGGTCACTCCACTGGCTGGTAGCAGAGGCAGGTTCGAGTCCAAGGCTACCAAGTCCACCGCCTGCGTTCTTTCTCAAGAGACCCCCTTGGCAGAGCGCATGGCTCCTATTTGTCCTGTCAACAGCATCTTAACCCTCACAACGACCAGGGAATGCAGAGAAAAACAAGCGGGGGGTGGCAGAGCCCAACCTTCACCACTTGGCCAGCTGTGGCCTTGGACAAGTGCTGTGTGCCTCTCTAAGCCTTGCTTTCCTAGACTATAAATAAGGCTCAAGGTCCCTGCCCAGGAAGGCCACCATGAGCATGAACAGAGAGGGGCATGGAGGCTGTGTGGCTTGTGGTGGGAGGGCTTCCCCAGGTCCTCTTCCTGATACCACTTTCTGTATTGCTCAACATGGCTCCTCTGTCCCTCCCTCCTGCCACCTCCTATAGGACTGACGGGAGGAAGCCAGGAGGCTGGGTTCTAGTTCATTTGCTTGCCGGAGATGTCAGCCTCCTCAACAGCCCTACATGGGGCTCACATTTCCTACAGTCAAAGTGATGGTGGGAACTGCCTGCACCAGGCTGGGATCTGAGCAGGCCCTTGGCAAGCGACAGCCTTCCTTCTCCTCCACCCCAGTGCACCCCATCCAGCTGCAGTGGCACGAGGTTGGGCCTCCATGCACTCTCTGCGCAACCAGCAGGTGGAACAGCTCATCCCAGGGACCCTCAGCTCTGGCTGTGCACACGCCAATTCATAAAGCACTTCTCTGTGCCCACTCGGTTTTATTTTTAAAAATTCACTTTGTGCTTGCCCCATTCAAGCTGCAGAAAGCCCAATGTGCATCCTCCAGCTGAAGAGCATCTCAAGGCAGGATGTGGATGCTGTTCATCTTTCCAGGCCCCAGCTCAAGCACACGGCTGTTTACCCACTTACTGCCACGCTGCCTGGCCCTGACCCCACCATCCATGGGCCAAGGAGGTTGCTTTGCCCCTCCAGGTTCCCGCTCTCATATGGACACTGGGGTGCTGATATCTGCCTCTCCCCAGATGGCTGGTAAGAGTATGAGCCAGGGTGGGGCTGAGAGAACACTACAGTGGCCTGCAGAACACTACACTTCCCAAGATAGTCTCATTCCAAACCTTGGCCCACAGGTCTGATTTGGGAAAAGGCACTGGTTTTTCAGTTAGATGGATTTGGATTCATTCCCTGGCTTTTTGCTTGCCTGCAATGTGATATTCACTCCACTGGGTCCCTGTCTCCTCATTTTTTTTTATTTATTTTTTTTTTTTTAGAGAGAGAGATCGAGCACAGGCAGACAGAGAGGCAGGCCTAGGCAGAGGGAGAAGCAGGCTCCCTGCCGAGCAAGGAGCCCGATGTGGGACTCGATCTCAGGACGCTGGGATCATGACCCGAGCCGAAGGCAGCTGCTTAACCAACTGAGCCACTCAGGCGTCCCTGTCTCCTCATTTTAAAAACAGTGATCATGATGATGGATAACCTTTACTGACTAATTACTCTGAAAATTAATAAAAGAAAACCTCCCTAGCATGACCCCAAGAGGCCAGCAGGGGGAGCCCTCACACCACCCCACTAGATGTCAATTAGGGGAAGTCCTGTCATTCCCACCCCAGCAGAAGAACCCTCAAGAGGAAAAACCATCAGTTACAGCTCCCAATAGGAAACAATGCACACTGCATCTCCTACAAGAGACTGACTACCCCAGCAACTCAGCCAGTGGAAAACCATCAGTGCCCTCAACTCTTGCTTGTCTCCAACTGGGCATTCCTTCAGAACAACCCCTCCCGATTTCCTCCCCTTCTCCATAAAATAACATTCTTCTCCTTTATTAAGGACCAGTTTATGGTTTTTGCCATAGCTTGTTTGTCCCAAGTTGCAACTGTCTGCCATTCCCAAATAAACTTTTTTTTTTATTTTTGCTGGTAAAATAACGGACTTCTTTTTAAGATCAACAATTTCATGCTGGACCCTGCTTGAAGAAACTTCCAAGCTCATTCAATCCTCATGACAAGCCTAAGAGGGAGGTACCAAGCATTAACCGCTGTGCCCTGCAGCCTCAAAACCAATCCCGGGACAGTATCACTCCCAGGGGAGGGCACTGAGCCTCCCCACATTGGCCCTGGGCCCAGAGCAGTGTGTCCCCTGGCAGTGTTGGCTGAGCGAAATAAAACCAACTCAAGTGTGGGCTTCCCAGGAGGAGATCCTGGCCCTAAACTCCAAGCATTTGGCCGAAGAGCCAGGGAGGGTCCTAGAGGTCTCCTTCAGATCTGCCGGGGAGTCCTGCTAGGATGGAAGGGCCCTGTGCCAGCACCCACCTCTGTTTACAGCCAAGACAGCGGGCTGGGACATTCATTCTGCCTCTGCCTCCCCCCCCCCCCCCCCCCCCCGGCCACACGGCTCTGTTAGCCTAGCTTTGGGCATCCCCATGGATGGCTTAGTTGCAGCTGGGCACTGCTGTTTCCAGTGCTCATCTGAGTGCCCACCCCCCCAGCTGGTCCCAATGGAGAACAGAGCTGTAACTCAGGCAGATGAAACCTCTTCTCCCCAGGCCTCAGCTGGCCCACCAGGTAGGCATGGCACTAGGGTCTCTGGGAAGAAATGAGGAGGGTAGCTCTGAGGCTCTGAGCTGCTGCTGGTGTCACCCCCCCCCCACACACACACCTGCTCCAGCCCTGTGGGCTCAGGACTGTGACTCCCCAGGATGGCTGAGGAAGGAGGCTCAGAGCAGCCATGCCCAAGACCCCACATTCAGGCCCAGGTAGAGCAGAGCTCCCATGTAGTGGGCTCGGACTCCAAGGTCTGCCCATGCCCTTGTGCACCGGGCTGGGAAGGGCTGTTCTGCGTCCCAAGTCAGATGTCTGTGCTCTTGATCTCCAGGAGGCTCTGCATGGGGTCTTTTGCAGAAATCTCATACCTGCCAGGCATCAGGGCTGCTCACGGTGGGCTCCCACTGGACAGTGCTTTCTCAAGCTTGCCTGCTCCCCAAGTTGTCCCCAGAGCACATGTCTGTCCCCAGCCTGTCCCCACTCTTGCCCTAGGCTGCAGAACCCTCCCCACCTCCCTCCAGATCAGCAAAGCTGCTGTGCGAGACCCTCAGTAACCCCCCGAGTCAGCATGTTCCTTGGGTTTTTATAACTTGGGGTGTCACGTGCAAATCGGATCTTAAGAACAAATCCTGAATGCTTCACCTCAACTATCCTTGATTCTTAACCTGGCCTATTCGAGAATCGTCATCCTCAGGGCTAACATTTCCGGGGGCTAAGAAAATGCCGCGTGGCACCTTAAGTGCATTGCCTATATGGCATTTAATTCCTGGAACCACCTTCACGTAAGGACCCTCAATGGCCCCATCCTACAGATAAGGAAGCAGCTTATAATTCTGGAGCCTTTGTTCAAAGCCTGTTCCTCTGCTCACTAGCTGTGGGCCTCAAGCAACTAACCAACCCTCTTTATGCCTCGTGTCTACATCTGTAGAACAGAGATAAAAATAGCTCCTAAGTCAGACTTCTGTGACGTTCATCGCGGCCAAGAGTCTGGAACAGGGTTTGGCCCTTGTCAGCCTTCATCACCCTCCTTATGCCCAGCACAGGGATGAGCTGGACCCCTGCCCACCACCCTCCAATTTCGTCACCTGCCATCCTTGTCCCTGGCATGAACACTTGGGGGCCATCCTGCTCCCGCCCAGGCTGTGACACTAACATTGGGGTTGCCCTGGTCAACTGACCAGACTGAGGACAGGCTCTGCTCTCCCCCCTTCCAAGACCCCTCTGCCACAGCCCAGCCCATCCCTGTGCTCCATCCACATGCTCTAACCACAGCCCGGGGCTGGAAACCACCCCCCACCGCACCCCACCCGCTGCCCTGCTGGAGTCCCCCAGCTTCCTCCTATCCGGTGCAGAGCCACTATCACAGCCCAGCCCTGCCTGCCTCCCCTCCCCACACATCTTTACCAGACCCTGGGCCCCCTCTATCAGGAGATCAACAACCCCCACCTCATTCCTTCACTCCTGCCAAGTCTGAGGCATCTGAGAACACAACTTCAGTATCTGGCAGAGGTAGATTCAAACCTGGCTGTTAGCACACATGTGGCCTGGGGCGAATACCTTGTCTGGTCTTAGTTGCCTCATCTGTAAAATGGGAACAATGACCTACTTCACTGGACTCCGAGAACAGAATGAAAATACTTGCATTTATTGGGCAGCTCTCGAGGTCAGGCCTCGAGCTGTGTGAATTTTAAATCTTTACTTCCTTTAATCCTTAGGAGGTAAGGATGCTTCCCCTCAAGAACACACAGCAACCAATCCGGTCGAGAACAGCCTTTATGGTTCTCTACAAACAGAAGCTCAATGGTGATGAAGCGAGCCCACTGCCTGCCCCCAGATGTCGCAGGCCCCAGGTGGAAATGAGGGGATGTTAGGTACCTTCAGTCAGGTGCAGAGAAACCAACGGCAAGGGCGGGGGGCGGGTATGGGAGTCCAAGTGCGCAGTTAGTGCCTCAAGGTCTAGTCCAGGAGGTCAGTCTTTTTGATGTTTATGCCTTTGAAACCCTTCCCCTGTCCTCCAGCAGAGAGAGCACCAAGGGAGTATGTGGGAGAATGCAAGTGTTCCCCCAAATGGTAATGAACAGGAGTCCCCCAGGTGGGGTTGGTCGGGCACAGGGAAGCCTCAGCTGGCCCACTTTCCCTCCCCACCCCTCACTTGTGATCACTGTCTAAGAACACACCCAGGGAATGAGGGGCGGATACCACCCCCAGCACCTAGCCTCCTGAGGGGCCCTGAGTGTCCCCTTCAGATCAGAGCAGAAGACAAGGTCAGGGTCTGCAGCATTTCAAAGACCAGATGTCAGGGCCCACTTGGGACCTTGGACTCCAAGCACAATCAGGGCCTGGGCACTTTGGGTGAGGCAGGTGGAGCCTACAGCCCCCTCCCCCGCAACTCAAGGCCCTGCCCTAACTCCTACCCATACAATCTACAGACCAGGATGCAGACCTCTGCCCTCCCTCTAGGAACTCTTGCCTGGCCACCAGCACCTCGGTCCTTACTTGGGGCCTCGCGTCCCAGCTTGGCCACCTGCCCCCATCCCCAAGGTCCCCTTCTGGGCCTTCTTCCTCTGTCCCCTCCCCACTGGGGCTGGAAGCCCCCTCAAGCCTCCAGTGCTGAGGCCCATCAAAGAGCCAACTATTCTTCCTCCAAAACCTGCTACTTTCCCTAAACAGGGAAGACAATGGCTGAAGCATGGATTTGGGGCTCCTTGGACCCTCCCCTCCCCTTATCCCCACCGAGGAGCCCCGGGAAAGTAGGTCCAGCCCTTGCTTTATTGAAAGGGAATACCAGATGAGAAAACCCACTTGCACCCCCTTCCCGGCCACCCTTCACATCTAGGCTCAGGGCTCCCGCCTGCCGGCTGGGAATCCAAACCCCACACCCCCAGAGGCCTACCTGCAACCCCCAGCTCTTGTCCCCACTCACACGGGTGCCCATGGCTCCTCGTACCCTTCCTGACATGAGGAGAGGGTGAAAAAATCCCATGACTTGTGCCCCCAAAGCCTCACCTGCGATTCTCCCTCCTGGCGAAACCGCCTGCCTCTGCAGGGCCTGGTTAGACCTGTGACCCCCCACGAGGTCTTCTGGGACTCAGGCCCTGTCTTCCGCCCCCACCCACAGAGGGACACCCAGTGGGGAGAGTGGAGGGGCCACCCCAAAGGCCTGCCCAGTCAGAGACAGGCCCCCGCCCCTCGGAGCCTCCTGGCTGCTGCCCCCACCACCCCTGTGGTTAGAAAAGGAGAAGCACTGAGGGGCGGGCGGGGCTGAGGCAGGCAGGGAGCTGCGCAGAAGAGCAGAAGGGCAAGAGCATGGTCAGGGCACCTCAGGTGGCAGCAGGGGTGTGTCTGAGTTCTGTGCTGAGACACTGGGGGACTCAGCCCCGATGAGCCCGAGGCTGTACAGATTAAGGATGGAGTCAGCAATGATGCGGGCTGTGCGCTTCTGGTAGCCGCCGGAGGTCACCATGAGGATGGGCACTTGGCGGCCACGGACCACCCGAAACACCAGCTCGTCCCGCTTCACGATGCCCTGTGGAGGGATGCAGGAGGGCTTGGGTCCTGTGGCTCTGTCCAGGAAGTCCTGCCCGGCCCCTCCCCCACATCAGGAGAAGCACCCTGGCAGGGGGGGACCCCACACCCCTCCCCCAGGGTCGGGAGGCACCTGTGGGCTGATGGACAGCCCCCCCAGGCGGTCCCCCTCCAGGATGTCGGTGCCCGCGTTGTACACCACCACATCGGGTGGGTGCTCCTGAAGGGCCTTCTGGAGGTTCCGCTCCACTTTATCTAGGTATTCGTCGTCCTCCGTGCCCCACTCCAGCTCCACCTTCCGCCTGATGGCCTCTGAGGGAGAGAAAGGAAGAGCCCAGGGGTGCAAAGCAGGGACACAGGCTCAGGAGGGTCAAGGTCCCCAGCACTGCCCACCTCCTTCCACCCAAAATGGAGCTTAAGAATGCAAGGGGGGAGGGCCAAGGGAGAGAAGGGAATTCAGCTAAAGCATTCTGCCCTGGGGATTTAGGGACCCATGTGGGGGACATCTGATCTCATTGCCTCCTTGAGCCTCTGCCCAGAAATGTGGACACCCTGCTGTGCCCTCAGGCCCAAATCCAGCACCTTTGAGACTCAGTTCAGAAGCCGGGCTCCTGGGCCACACCTGGGGCTGAATTACCCTCAGCAGATCCACAGGCATAAATGTCCCATTCCTGCGTAAATGTCCCCTATTTGCTAAGTGGCCAGGGCGCTGTGTTTTCAGAGTGCATCTGGGAATCTCTGCCTTTTGATTGGTAAGTTTAACCCACCTGCATTTATTTTAACCACCATTATATTTGACCTGGTTTATGCCATCTTATTTTGCATTTTCTCTTTATCCTATTTTTCCTTGTTTCTTTTTCGTCATTCCCTGTTTTCTACCAGATGAATACCTGGAGAGAAGGGGTTCTATTTTTCTTCTTCTGGTGATTACCCTAGTATAAGGTTCCACACGTGTTGTTTCTTGGACAGGTTTATGTGATCATGGATAGGTCAAGTGAGTTAAGTCTCAGTTTGCATGTCTATAAAATAGGAGCCACCACCCCCTCCCAGGGATGCTGAGGACAATTGAAGTGACTTCTGGGGAGCCCAGCATGTAGGGAACACTTAGAAGGAGAGAGACCTCCATCCAAGCATGAGTGCAGTTAGGGCTGAGGGAGAGGGGGCAGCTTACGCTTGGCAAAACGGTCCCCGGGGTAGATGTGGCGGTTGTAGACGTCCATGATGTACACGCGCTTGTCACCCATGAAGTCCCGTTCGTGACCATTGCCCTGTGGGGAGGGCATGAAAGCTGCTTGCACGCAGGGACCCTCGCCAAGGCCAGGACCCGCACACACCCCAGGAAACAGCCCATGTACCTGGGCAGGTCAGCTGGCCCTGGCCTTTGGAGGCAGAGGGTCTCTTGGTTGCTAAGCAGAAGAGCTGGAATTCAACCACAAATCCCAGCCCCATGGTCTTCTGGTGTGACCTTGAGTGAGCCCCAACCCTCTGAGCTTCTTCTTCATGGAGTTAGAAAGGAATTCTAGCCCTGCCACCCTCTCTGGTCTGCAGTAGGATCAGCGGGGGTCAGAGATGGACAAGGTAAACTGGAAAGGGCTGTGTAGGTATGACTTGGTTCCAGAGCTTGCTGTCACTGGACAACCCCTCCCCCCAAAGCAGGGCACCCACCAGCACAAAGGCACAACCAGGGGTGTGGGAGGTCTTCGAGAGCCCATTTCAGGTCCTGCCTTGTCTGACCAGAGGAGCCAGCCCAACTTTGGAGTCCTGAGGACTCTGTTGCTTTACCCCCAGGCAATGAGCTCTTGAGTAGTGGCCCTGAGCCCCAACAACCCTGAAATCATGCATGCGAGCATTTGTCTAAGGGGCAGGTCCATGGGAGTCCTCAGCTATCTGCAGGGGGTGGCGCCCCAAACTGACCAGGAAGCACTGGGGAGCCATAGCAGGCTTCAGAACATAAGAGGGGCTTGGCCAGACTGGGCTTTAGGAAGAGCCTCAGAGCCTGGTGTGTTGGGCAATCAGAAGGGAGGAAGGACCGTTGGGTTTGACAGAGCAATGAGGAGGACCCAGCGCCTGGCTGGGCTAAGCAGGGCAGAGGGACAAAGACAGCCCTCTGCTTCCAGTCCAAGGTGCAGACGATGGGCAGTGAGGAGAGAGGCAGATGAGGGTGGGAGTGGCAGAGGCTTAGCCTGGAGCTTGGCAATGTTCCCAGGGGGAAGGGAGCCCCACAGTGGGGCGCTGTGTGACACAGCTGAGGGGGGCCTGGGAGGCAGGGCCACGAGATCACGGCCCCCACAGGGTACTCACCTGATGGGCATCGAGATCAACAATGGTGGCTCTGGAGATGCCTTCCACTCGCTCAAACAGAAACTGCCAGCGGAGAGGAGGAGGAAGTGAGGACCCAAACAGGCCAGAGGACATAGCCCCTTGAGGATTCCTAGTTGGTGAGGGGTCAGGCAGGAGGCCAGACACACTTGTGGGCAATGAGGCCACCGGGCAAAGAATTCACCCACCCAGGAGAAGCACGAGAGAAGCATGTGTGTATGGTCTGGGAAGGCTCCTTGGAGGAGGCAGCATGTGCTGTGCCCTGGCAGGCTGGCGGTCAAGAGCAGGGTAGTCGGGCTAGGCCTCAGAGCCAGCCCAGGATTCCTAGGGAAATATGTAGGGGTTGAGAGGGGGAACATCCTCTCACGGCTGTGCCTGGAACTTCATCCTACATTCTCTGTCTTAGCCTACAAGGCCAAGTTCTCACACCTCCTTCTCTGGGAAGCCTTCCTTCCCCTCTCCCACCCTCTCAGAAGGTCGAGTGTGTGTGTGTGTGTGTGTCCTTTTTTGAATGGCCAGGATCTGCTGACCTGCTTGCCCTCCCCTCCCCCATTTGGTCTGTGTGCCCTCTGAGAACAGGGACCATGCCAGCCCATTCCTAATGCCCAGAACCAGGCAAGGCACAGGGTGGCTAAAGGGAGCTCAGCCACCCAACAGAGGTTTAGGCCAGTGCCCACCCTGCACCTCGTCTCTCTGAGTCTGGGTCTCCTCCTCCGTGCAAGGGGGGAGTAAATGAGGTGAGGAGGGCAAGTGGTGGCTGGTGCAGGGCTGAGCCTGCCAGAACCAGCCATCCCCGTCATTCCCCTCCTCCTCCCTCCAGTGGAATGATGTGCTCCCTATATTGTTGACCAATGGGCCGCCCCACTCCTGACCCCACCATTGTTGGAGGCCTCACAGGGACAATGCAGAAGAGCAGGTGTCGGGTCCCAGCTTGGATGGACAACCCCCAGCTTCCTCCCCTCCTAGGACCCAACTTCCTTCTCTGTAATGTGGAGGAGAACACCCAGCTGGGGGTGGCAGGGGCATTCCAGGGAGGGGTCCTGGAGGCGAGGCCCCACATGCTCTCGGGCGCACCTTGATGGCCAGTGTGATGTCCGCGTAGGCGCAGAAGCCCCCGCCCCGGTCACTGGAGCAGTGGTGGAAGCCGCCACCTGTGGGAGGGCACACATGGTGTGGTCTGGGCTCCACATGGCCCCCTCCCCACCCCTACCTCCTGCCTACAGCCCATACCCACTCAGCTCCCAGGGACAGGCTCCTGGAACTCCAGGTTGGCCAAGTGAACCAAGCATCTGAGCATGTGGCCATGCCCGAGTCAGGAGACAGCTGTACCATCACAGCCATCTCTGTCCACAGCAAGAAACCTCTCGGGCTGTCCCAACAAGTCAGCCCCCAGTGCCCATCACAACCCGCCAGGGGCCAGGAGCTCATCCTGCCCAAGGCAGAAGGTTGTCCCTTGCCTCTGTAGGGCTATGCCTGCCTCCATGGGACATCCCATGCCAGGATGGGGCGGTGGGGCTCTGGGGGACCAGTTTATCCTAGGACCGCCCACATGCTGCAGGTGGTAGAAAGGCATGGTCGGGAAGGGCGCCATCTGCTGGTCATGGCTGCCCATGGCAATGGGGAGGCCCTGGGCACCAGAGTCAGCTCCAACCTCTCCCCCACTCTGAGAGCCCCTTGCCCTGCAGCCCAACAAGAGCCTGAGTTTCAGGGGCCTCTGGAACTGAGCCCAACAGCTGCTCAGCCAGCAGTTCGAGTCCAGGGCCCATGGCTACAAAGGACTTGCCTCTTCTCACACCAAGAGGCTGTCAGTGGATCTTAACAATAAAGCCAATCATGAACTCCTAAGAGGGCACAGAGCTCACTGAAACCTCCCTACAGCTCCAAGTGGAGGCACTGTTATCATCACGTCCATTTTACAGATGAAGAAACTGAGGCACACAGAAAACCAGCACCTTGCCTGGGATCACACAGCTCACTAATAGCAGAATGAGGATTTAAACCCAGGCTGGATCAAGACCTGGGCTCTTAACCTCTACCAGGTCATAATATCTTCCAGGCAGGTAGGGGCTCCCTGGGTCTTCGTGAGGACCCTGCTGTACCCACACAGGGCACGTCTCCTTCAATCATCCGTTTAGTGGTATTATCGTAACATCACGGTTATGCCAGGCCTAATGCTGGCTACCTGGCAGTACCAAGACAGCCAAAGGTAGGGGTTCTCTGCTCCGGGACTCTGAGCAAGCCACCAGGCCTCTCTCCGTACCTATTTCTTCATTCATACAATGGTACCGACAACAATAATGCCCAGCTCAAATGAGAGGCCAGACAGTAAAGAGGTTTCCTAACTGTGAATTGCTGTGCCTCCATGAGGGACAGATGAAGACAGGACAAGGAAGAAGACGTGTGCAGCCTTCCCCTGAGCCAATCTTGCGGGAGAGTCCAGTGGACTGCAGAGTGCTGGCCCTCAAGCCCCTGAAAAGGACGTGGCATTAACCCTGGGTCTGTCTGCCCATTATGCAGACTGCCCTGGGCCCCAGGAGGCCGATGGGAGTTTTTCAGGAAAGACTCTGAAATGCTGCAGGTTTCAGCCCCACCTGGGGCTGCCCAGGGCATGCTTAAGGCTTTAGAGGAGCTCCTTATCACTGGAAGTATACAAAGATAGGGTAGGGAAGCCATCTGGGGAACTTCTTTAAATAAGGATTCCACCCCAGATGGAGGGGCTAGCTGGTCCCTCCCAGACACCAGATG
This sequence comes from Taxidea taxus jeffersonii, assembly GCA_003697995.1. Taxonomy (NCBI): domain Eukaryota; kingdom Metazoa; phylum Chordata; class Mammalia; order Carnivora; family Mustelidae; genus Taxidea; species Taxidea taxus. The sequence goes on from ML099045.1 coordinate 24,768, forward strand.
GCCACATATCCTCCCCCAATTCCACTTAATAAGGCACCCAGAGCATCTCAACTCACAGAGGCTGCTTCAGATTCCTCCTGGCCCTCCCAGCCCCCAGGACCCAGCAGGCCAGGCCAGGCTGGCCGGCCGGGGCACTCACCCACATTGATGGCCCAGCCTCGCTCCATGGCCAGCTTCCCTGCCTTTGGAGACAAGCACAGGGTGAGGAGCACAGGCAACCAATTCCCCTACTCAGTCATTCATTCACAGCTTCCCCCATTCATTCCATAAACACTGTGTCCAGCCAGCTCTGAGGTAGTGCTGATCTCTGAGGTGGGGTTCAGGAGGCACCCATCCTCTAGCAAGCTCTGACTCTGTCTTTGAAGCAAGGACCAGATTGGCTAGCATATGAGATGTGCAGTGCATAAGCCCCTTGGCAATTTTGCCAAGAAACTGGAAGAAATCAAAGTTAAGTAGTTATGATAACGCAGAAGCTGACAACGATCTCAACCGGGCTTTCAAAGGAAAATAGATAATTTTGTGCCTGTGGAAATAAAGCAGACTGAATACCAAAATCCTGTAGGAAATGATCATTTGGGGGTGAGCAGTAATATTCCAACAAACAAACAAACAAACAAAAAACCCCCAATAAATTTTTTTTAAAAAGGGGGGGACAAATTTGCGAAGCTGAAAAGAAAACTGTCAGGATCAATAGGTCTTGGTCCAGCTCTGGATGAGATCCCATGTTTAAAACTTTAATGTTCCTCTACCTCCAATTAACTTGGCAGCCTGAGGCTAGTTTTAAAGACAGCTACATAGGGGATATGAAACCTAATTTTACTGGAAGTATTCTTTACTGCCACACCCAGGATGCAGGGGAAGGGGAGCGTCACCCACAACCGAAGTCGTGGGGGTTTGGATATCTTATATACCAGCAAATACGGTAACTCTAATAGGCAGTCAATGGGGGTAGGAACAAGGAATTCAATGTCCCGGCTCACGTGGGAAAGGCTTTGGGAGAAAGGGTGATTGTTCCTGTGCTTTGATGAATATTCAGGATTTTGTTCAACTGCAAAGTGGGAGGAGTATAGTCCAGATGGAGAAGCCCAGGGTGGGCAAAAGCCCTGAGGCTTTTAAGGGTCGCGGGCCCCCAGTTCCTTCCGCCTGCCTCCCCACCTACCATGATGGTTCCTCCCGTCTGGGTCCGAAGGGGCTTCAGCACCTTCCTCTGCACGAGGAAGTTGGGGAGGAAGATGACAGGGGGGATCTCTGTGATGGTCGCAACAGCAAAGGACCACTGTGGAAAGAGACGCAGGCCATTGGCCTCCCACTGCTGTGCCCAGACCTCGGAGGCAGCAGCTGGGAAATCAGATTCCTTGTAATTCCGGTTTCAAGGTGCCCTGGGTGAACTTCCAGTTTAGCGCAATTCCCTTCGTCAGAAACCAGGGAGCATCCCCCCTCCCCCGCCCAGCTTTGGGTTCAGTAAAGAGCAGTTTCCTTAAGGCTGTTGACCCACATTCCTCAGTGCTCCAAAGCTCTTGGCTGCCCCCTTGTGCCCAGAACAAGAGCTGCAGAGGACTACTATTGGGCTGCAGACCCAGCACCGGCCCAGCCCCGCTCGCTGTACAAAACGGGGTGGGGGGTGGGGGCGGAGACACTGAGGCCCTGACCTGGGAAGATCTCCTCTAGCCCAGCATGACCTCTTCATGCACTGGAAACTGGACCTCCATTCAAAAGGGGTACCAGGCCTCATCTCAGCTACTGACACAGGAGAGTCTAGGGTACCCAGAAGACATTTGCTCCCAGGACACAGCCTTCCCCTGGACCCTGGGCAAATGTCCACTCACCCAGGTCCTGAATGATCTGCTGCCTGGTTGAGAATGTTCCTGGATCTATGCCCCCTGCTCTCTCCTGACCCCAGTCAGAGCCTCAGAGGGGCCCAGGGTTCTCTGTAAATATTTACTGAGTGCCTGCTAGGCAGCAGACTCTAAGGCGGGGCCAGGCCATTCCTCCTCACAAGCCTCACAGCCTAGCAGGGAGACATTTACTTGAGACAAAGCCTTAAAGGAGAATGTGGTCTGTGTCCCCGTAGGAGCAGAGAGGCTTTCTGGAGGCAGTGACCTTGAAGCCAAGACTGAAGGTGAACAGGAGTTGCCCAGATGTTGGGGTAAAGGTGAAAAGACAACTGGAAAGTGAGTACAGGCTCCCGAGAAGTTGGGCTGTGCCTGTCTCTGGCCTGGGCTGCCAGAGAATATTCTCAGATAGCCTCCTCAGAGCAGTGGGGAGCCATCAGATGGCGTTTTCCCAAGCTGTCCTGGCTGCAGCAGGAGGACCAATTAGGGGAACCTAAGCAGAAGCAGTCGCTTGCCCCAGGGAGAGGTGAAAGGGGAACAGTTAGCAGATAGCACAAGGGGGAGGGGCAGACAGAGGGGTCAAGGATGCAAGGTTGGAACCCCAAGACTCCAACCTTGAAGGGCCAGGCCCAGAAGTGCAGCCCACTGGGACAATCGAAGGCTGTCCTGGGACAGGTTGGGGGCGGGGCAGAGGGATGGCATTCAGGAGGCAAGGCAGAGAAGTTTCAGGAAGGAACAAGCAAAGAGAGGTATTGAGAATGGGGAGCATGGCCACTGGGTTCTCCCACCAGGAGAGGAAATTTAGGGCAGAAGAGGCCCGAGCATGTTCAATGATGGGGAGGAATCAGCAGAGAGGGAACAGGAGAGGCCAAGGATGGGGTGAGACAAAAAGGGGGCATGCCTGGGAAGGTCCTGGCAGGCCCCTTAACCGGACAGGGCACCTCAGGGTCAGTGCAGGACAGGACACACATCAACCCCTGTAGGGGCCACTGCAGCCATCGTGGCCAACAGGGAAGAAGTTTTGTCAGGGTCCAGGTGGGCTGGACACCCAGGCTGCCTCAAACTGCACTGACCAGCTGTGTGGGCACCCCTCCCAGGCCACCAAGGCTGGGGACAGCTCACTCAAGTGAAGGAGCTGGTGAGCATGGCCCATGGAACCCAGACCACTCGCGGTCTGAAAAGAGAGGTGCCCAGCCAGCTTTCCTGAAGCCCCAGGCCTCTGGCTGTAACTCGGAGGCACTGCAGGGTCTGCGGGTAGGGGGTGCTGGATATGAGACCAGGAAGGTTGGAAAGCTCCAAGACCCCTCCAGGTACATGTGTGCGTGCATGCGTGTGTGTTTGTGTGTGTGTATGCATGTGCACATGTGTGCGGGGGCAGACCCAGAGAGCAGAAGGTGACCAGCTCTGCTGGCTCAGCACGCCAATCCCACTGCCCAGCACAGGCCTGGCACGTGGGAGGCACGGGGCCACTGTTTTCTCTGAATAAATGGTATAAAAACAAGTGAGCCACTGAGGGAAACACATTAAGTCCCTGCCTCCCTCTCTCTCTCCCTCAGCAAGCTAGCAGGGAATAAAGACATAAAGAAAATGGAACCTTTTCCTGGCCTCCAGAGGGTTCCACTCAAGATGCAAAAGCCACAAGAAGGGTGTCTTTTATTTTATTTTTTTTTAAGATTTTATTTATTTGAGATAGAGAGAGGATGAGAGAGAGAGAGCACCAGGAGAGGTCAGCGGGAGAAGCAGACTTCCTGCTGAGCAGGGAGCCTGACTCAGGACTTGATCCTGGGACTCCAGGATCATGACCTGAGCTGAAGGCAGTCGCCTAACCAACTGAGCCACCCAGGCGCCCCAAAGGGCGTCTTTTAAACTGTGCAGCTCAGCACTCCCATCAGGAAAGGGTTTCACATCAAAGAAGTCTGGAAAACACTGATCCTGCTGTCCACCCCTTGGAAATTCACAACACACTCTGGCATGTTAAAAGCTCTAAATCATGCAGTGAGGAACCCTGTTGGACTTTGCTTCACCCCACCTCCCAAACGTTCTGGCCACCAACCTCGTCAGCTGGCTTGGCTCATCTTTATAGAACCCAAACTGACCTTCGAAGGGGGCAGTTATCTGGGAAACAGCGGGGAACCTCTTAGGCTAGAGGATGAATTGTACAGGGGCCAGGTGTAAAGTCACCAGAAGCATGTCTGGGATTTGGCCAAGGTGGATGTCTGCCAATGCATCCACTTGAAAGATGGTGCTAGACTTCTCCTGGGCCCCACCGTGGTTTCTGTATAAGGCAGCAATGGTCTAGACTCATGCCACCCCATCCGGTGGCCACCAGCCACACGTGGCCACTTGGCTATACTTTTGAATTAATTTCAAAAGTGCTTAATTAGAATTTTGTTACTTCAACGAAAAAAGTCAACCATACTTTGATTAAAAAAACAAAACAAAACTAGAATTTCATTTCTCAAGCTCGCTAGCTGTAGTTCAAGTGCTCAATAGCCACATGTAGCTGGTGGCTGCTGGATAGAGCCCTTCTAGAACATTCCTGGCATGTCAGAAAGTTCTATTGGATGGTAGTGCTCTAGAAAAGCCACCAGCAACCAGGCTGAAAAATAAACCAGGGGGAGGTGGGGAGGGGGGTTGAGCCCTGGAGGATTGGAGCGGGGGCACAGAGGAAGGGCAAACAATTTATCTGGGACCTGTGGCTCAGCAGCAGATCTGCTAGAAGCTCATGTCCTGGGAGAGCCTGGCCCCAGGCAAGGGCCCTGAGAGATGGGCTAGAAGCTTCTTGGGTGGGGACAGGGCTCAGCAGTCCTCCTCAGTGTCAAACTAGTCCAACTCGGGGCCCTGCCACTGCTGTGTGAATTGGGACATGGCCCTTTACTTCCCTCCTGCTTGCTCATCCATGAACCAGGAGCGCCTCCCCACCAGACCTAAAAGGAGGACTTAGTCCCATCCACCAGGCCTGCCCTCGCCTCCCCATCTGAAGTAGCCCCACCTGGGCCCCCCCTCTAACCCCCAGCCTTGCCTCATCTTTCTGCAGAACACCTGTCTCTACCTGACATCACAGTAAGTCTCTGTTGTTACCGGTCTCTTCCAGAAGGGTGTCAGGGCCAGGAAAGGCAGGCAAACACCCATTCCTGCCATCCAGACAATGCCTAGAGCAACACCTGGCACACAGTAAGTACTCACAGCACATGCTGTCCATCCTTGCCCAGCTCCCTACCTGCACCCTTCGCGGAGGAGGCCACCTACCCCTGCAACCCAGGAGGGCCCCAAAAAGTGACCGGCAGATAAGGGGCTAGAACACCTCGGCCCTCTGTCCTGAGATGGCATAAGGAAAGGGGATCCCTCCTGGGGTCAGGCGAGGCCACGCTTCTGCTGAACCCCCATGGGCACCCCAGCTTCTTCCCCTGCCCTCTCTGCCCCCCACCCACTCTTACAGGTTTCATTGCCAAGCTGGCCCTCCGGGAATCCCTTGCACCCCCATCCCCGGTGACCCCAGCTTCTAGGGAGTGCTTCTCAGAGGCGTAGTTCCTGGACCAGCAGCACCAGCACTTGAGAACTTGCCAGAAACGTATACTGTTGAGGCATCTGGGTGGCTCAGTCATTTAAGTGTTTGACTCTAGGTTTCAGCTTGGGTCATGATCTCAGGGTCATGAGATCAAGGCCCGTGTTGGACTCTGTGCCCAGCGGGGAGTCTGCTGGAGATTCTCTCTCCCTCCCCTCTGCTCCTCCCCCAACCTGCTTGCGCAAACTCTCTCTCAAATAAATAATAAATAAAATATTTTAAAAAAGAAGAAATGCAGATTCTCAGGCTCCTCTCCTGACCTCCTGAATCAGAAACTTTGGAAGTGGACCCAGTGATCTATGTTATGACAAGCCCTCCAGTGGATTCCAAGGCTTAAGCAAGTTTCAGAACCACTGCTCTAAAGAACTTGACCCCCCCCCATGCTGAATGAATGAATGACACGAACAAGGGAGGCCTGCCCTAGCCTAATGCCCACTGCCCACCAAAAGACATGGCCTACAAGCTTCCACATCTCAGGGCCTAGCCAGGTATCAGGGCCTTCCATGCCCAGCCAGCCTTTTGGGGACCCCACAGATAGCAGGACATACCTGAGGTTGACGACACCCCTGGGACCCACCCCCCACCCTGCCCCATACTCTCAGCTCTGCAAGACTCTATTCTCCAGCTGACTGATTTCCTCAGGTGGACCCTACCCTCAGAAATCCAAGCCAAGAATTGCTCTCAGGGGAGAGATGGCTACAACCCCATTTGGAGCCCCAACTGCTTCATTTGGTCAGAACTTTCCACCAGTGAAAGTGGGAGCAAAAGGAGAGGAGGGAAAAAAGTGACATGATCATTTCAGTTGATGAAGAAGAAGCCTTTGCCAATATCCAACACCCTTTCACAAAAAGTCAATCAACAAACTAGGAATAGAAAGCAACTCCCTCAACCTGGTAGAGGGCATTTATCATATACACATGTGCGTGCGTGCGCACGCATGCGCATGCGCGCACACACACACACACACAATCCCATAGTTAACCTCATACACAGTACTAAAAAATGGAAAACCTTTAGCCTAAGATCAGGATCAGGACAGGGATGCCCATTTTTGCCACTTCTATTCAATCTCACACTGGAAGTTCCAGCCAGAGCAATTTAGGAAAGAAAAATTGGAAAGCAAGAAGTAAAACTATCCCTATTCACAGATGGCACAATGTTAGCTACAGAAAGCCCTAAAGACGATAGACGCACACACACACACACACACACACCCCTATTAAACTAAAGAAGTGAATTCAGCAAAGTTGCAGGATCTAAGATCAACACACAAAAATCAGTTGTATTTCAATGCCTTAGCAATAAATAATCCAAAAAAGGAAATTTTAAAAGTATTTAGAGGTGCCTGGATGGCTCAGTTGGTTAAGCATCTGACTTCAGCTCAGGTCATGTTCTGGGGTCCTGGGATCAAGTCCTGCATTAGGCTCCCTGCTCAGCAAGGAGGAACTCCTGCTTGTCCCTCTGCCCTTCCCCTGCTAGTGCTCAAACTCTCTCAGATAAATAAATAAAATATTTTTAAAGTAATTCCATTTATAATAACATCAAAAATAATAAAATACTTGGGAATAAATTTAACTTTAAATTTAAGGAGGCCTAAGGCTGGTACCCTAAAAACTACAAATCACTGCTGAAAAAACTTAAAGATCTAAATAAATGAAAAAAATATCTAGTGTTCCTGAGTTGCAAGTCCTAATATTATAAAGATGGTAATATTCTCAAACTCATCTACAGATCCAACATAATCCCTATCACAATCCCAATGACCTTTTTTGCAGAAATAGAGAAGCTGATCCTATAGTTCATAGGGAATCTCAAGGGATCTCAAGAAAAAAAAAACTTGAAAAAGAACAAAGTTGGAGGACTTGCAATTTCAAAAGTTACTACAAATCTTCAGTCATCAAAACAATGCGACAATGCCATAGGACAGACAAATGCATCAATGAAATAGAATAGAGAGTCCAGAAATAAACCCATACACCCATGGTCAGTTGATTTTTTACAAGGGTACAAAGGCTAGTCAATGGGGAAAGTACAGTGTCTTTAACAAATGGTGCTGGGAAAACTGGAGAGCCACATGCAAAAACTACAGTTGAGCCCTTACCTCACACCATATACAAGAATTAACTTAAAATGGACCAAAGATCTAAACACAAACTAAATCTCTTAGAAGAAAACAAATGGGTCCATCTTCATGACCTTGGATTTGGGAATGGATTCTTATATGTAGACACCAAAAGCACAAGCAACAAAAGATGAAATAGACAAACTGAAGAAAATGTTTTGGACCTAGAGGTGATGTTCACACCACATTGTAAATGTACTAAATGTCACTGAATTTTATACTTTTTTAAAAAAAGATTTTATTGAATTATTTGACACACAGAGACACACCAAGAGAGGGAACACAAATGGGCATGGCGGGAGGCAGGGGGGCGGGGAGAAGCAGGCTTCCCACTGAGCAGGGAGCCCGATGTGGGGCTCAATCCCAGGACCCTGGGATCATGACTTTAGCCGAAGGCAGATGCCTAACAACTGAGCCACCCAGGAGCCACTGAATTTTACACTTTAAAATGGTTACTGGTTATCCTATCTGAATTTTACCATAAATAAGGAGACAAAAGTCCCCTCAAAGAGGAAGAGATAAGAGAGAGAAAAATCAGAAGCAGCCAGGGGGTAGGGGAGCACTTCCCCAGAGACTCTCTGAGACTTCAGCTCCTCCTCCCTCCCCAATGCTCTGCTCTTAAGGTCTATCTCCCTCCCTGACAGGACTCTGAGTACTGTGAGGTCATGACTAGGCCCAAGAGGTGCCCAGACTTCCTGAGGCTCAGGTGTCCTTGGCTTCTCTTTCTCTTGCATGCCTTATACCCAGTGTGAATAACAGAAAATTCTATTGTTTCAACTTCATAACAAATTGGATATTCTACCACTCCCTCAAAATCCATAGCTGCTGCTTCTAGCCTAGTCTGAGAGCCCAGGGCCTCTCACCAGATTACTGTAGCAACCTCCTTCCTCACTGATCTCTCTGTTTTTGTCTTGATAGCCTTATCTCATTACAGCTGCCAAGTAACCCTGCTAAAACCTAGATCAGATCATCTCCCTCTGCCTAAAACATTCCTTGGCTCCTACATCCCTCAGAGCAAAGCCACAGCAGTACAAAGGGCCCTGTGTGGTCTGGCCCCTGATTGTCTTCTGGTCCCATTTCTTGCCAGTCTCCTCTCTACTCCCACTTCCTCCCATCTCCATTGTACATAGTGTTTCAGAACATACTGGAGATACCCTGGCCCTGGGGCCTTTGCACTTGCTCATGCTTCTACCTGGAATGCCCTCCCTCCACATGCCCACATAGTTCACTCCCTCACTGCCTTCAGTCCATGATCACATGACAGTAAGCCTCCCTGTTTCAAACTGCAGTCCCCACTACCCCCTTTCCTGCTGTACTTTTGCTCACAGCCTTGAGAGCCTCGTAATACACTGACTTGATTATTATCATGTCTGTGGACTGACTCTCCCCACCTAAATGCCAGTTCCCTAAGGAGAGGGACTCCATCTCTTTAGTTCTAGCCTGTCTTCCCTGGAACATAGCACAGTGCTCATTAATACTTACTGGATTTTAAAAAAAAATACTTGCTGGATAAATGCATCCTAAGCACTGCACAAAGTCAGATCCACATCAAGCTACCCCACACCCCAGACAGACTGTCACTGGGGTTAGCGGAAGGCAAAAACCCAGCACTGGCCCAATCCAACCACCACTGTCAATGGGGCCAATTCTGGGCCTTGCATACAGTAGGTGCTCAATAAATGTTTCTTTCCCTGAACAGACATCACCTGCCAAACATCAGGCTACTGCATCTCTTTGAATGCCTGAATTATTAAGCCCTGAAGGCCACCCCAGGACAGGGCCAGGCATGAGCCCTGGAACACAGGTAGGGGGCAGAGTGAGGTGGGGCAGGGGAGAGGGTGACGTCCCACAGCACACACAGAACAACTGGGGAAACCCGCAGGAACTTTCCAGGGCACTGTGCCAAGTGCCTGCAGCAGAGAAAAAAAGAAAAGGAACGTTGCAGATGGGGGGCAGGAGGAGAGGGCAGGGGATGAGTGGGGGCAAGGGAGATGTTCCTGAGCCACGGCCCCTAAAGGCCAAAATGTCTGAAATGGGCATGGGTCCATATTCTCACCAAAGGTACCTCACACCATATCACTCTCCCACAGTACCTGGAACAAAATCCAAACTCTTCTCACGGATCGCAAGACCCCGTGTGGCCTGATATTTCTAGCTTCCCTGACCACATCATGCCACCTCAAGCACCCTTCTCCCCTTTAGGAGGCAAAGTCCCCTCCCCCTCCTGGCGTGTGGATCTGGAACATTCTTCCTTCAAAGATCCACAAGAGTGTCACCTACTCATCATTCTTTTGTCTCAGCTCAAACCTCACCTCTGTGAGGCCTTCCCAGACCACCCAGTTACCCTCACCCTTCACTCAGCTACCCTCTATTTTCTTTTCTTCCCAGCCCTTCGTGCTCTGTGAAATGCTCTTATGTGGTTATTTCTTTATTCTCAGTCTTCCACAACAAAAATACAATTCCATGCAACCAGGGAAACTTGCTTATTTTTCGTTTTGTACCCAGCACACAGTCAGTATTTGATATAGATGTGTTGAATGACTGAGTACTTCACCTTAGTAAGTGCTGTGGAAATCCTCATGTTTCTCCATTTGCTTTTGCTGCCAGGGAGCTCCATGGCAAATCCAGGAGCTCAATCATAGCATTTTGGCTAATCCTCTCAGTTGACATATCTGACTTCTCCTCCTGCCCTTGACCTCAATTTTCTACTTGGGTCTCCAGCTGTGGACACTTTTTTATTATTATTTATACACAGTAAGCTGCCTTTAGGCTTTTGGGGGCCCAAGGCCAAGCACAGAGGGAGCCCTGCATGGTTCTCCTGAAGGCTTGTCAAACAGATGGGGTCCTGGAGCCCCCCAACCCCCCCCTACTCCCAGCCTTATCCTGGTACATTCACATGCCATCCACCCTGGTGCCCTTCTGTTCTGGTCTCTCCCTGCCCTGCCCCATTGCCATCTGTCCCTGCTCCACAGGCTTACCCTCTGGACTGTGGCAGGTGTGTCTTCCTGGCCCAGCTCCTGGGCTGTGGACTGTGACCACGCATGTCTGGGCTCTAGGAAACCAGGGCAGCCAAGAACTGGGCTTCCTGCCAAGGCCTTGCACACCTCTCTCTCCCAGGAGCCAGGTTTCAACCTCTTCCTGGTAATCTTTCATGAGCTGACACTGTCACAGCTCCATCTAGAATTCTCACAGCTCAGGCCAGAGCTGGGGAGGAGGGTGGGTAGCAACTGTGACCAGGAACTGGGAAGACTGACTAGATGCCCAGCCTGGGGTCTCCCTGAGGGCTGGCTGTTGGACTTCCTGGGTGACCTCGAGCAGGTGCAGCCTCTTTCTGGGCCTAGGCAGGGAGGGAGGGGGTGCACAGGGAGGGGTTGGTGACTTCTGGCATCTACTGAGTCTAGGATGAGCTGGGGGTCAGGGATCTGGGATCCCACACTGTTGGCAGAGAACCTGTGGCATCTGTGACCATCCCCCCGCCGGGGTGGGCTGGCAGCATCAGGTTCTGATGCAACCCCCCAAGCCTAGCTTCCCCTCCAGGGGAGCACCCCCCCTAGGGGCCTCAGACTCCCAAGCACTCATGAAAGCTTTGTGAGCTCTTCTATAAAGAAGTCGCAAGCAAGTAGTCTATACGCCTGGTTTGGTCTGCGAGGGGGACTGAAAAGTCTCGAAGAGGGACCACGTTAAGAAACTTGGGACTGCCGCTTTACTAACCTGAATTTCAAACTTTTCTTCGAAAGCCAGGACCCTGGCCATGCTGGGTCCACGGTGGAGCTGAGTAGCAAGCCACCCACTTGGGAAGGGGCAGGAGCTCCCCAGCTGACCCCCATACACCACCACCACCTGTCTGACAACTCGTTTACACTCCTTGCTTGGCTCCAGGGAGTTTCACACTAGTTTTTAGCCCAAGAGTTTTCAACAAGTCTTTAGCAGTAGAAGTTTATAGAACAGAGTCTTATACTTCAGCGCAATATAAAAATAGACCTAAATGGGACAGCTTTGGTTGGATAGGACAAGGGACTGGAGGTCCCCCTGCACGAGGGGCAGGAATGGGGCCCCTTGAGGCTGTGCTTCCCCAGGCTGAGCGGCCTCTCTGCTCTGGCCACCCCTCACCCCAGGCCCCCTGTACCTTCAGTTCGTTGAGATAGCGCCTTGTGTGCACCACCAGCAGGTCCTCATCCGAAGCCTCCCGCGCCTCCACCAGCATGCCATCCGACAGAAGCTTCTCTTCTGAAACCATAGAGTGGGCACCCTGCTTCCCTGATGACTGGAAGGTGGACCCGGCTCCAGACCACTCCTCCAACAGGGCTGCAGACTTAGCCTCTGCTATAGTCCTGCCTTGGGAGGCGGTGGGCAACCTCTGGCTTCTGAGAATGGGTCGCCTCCTGGGTCAGGGTGGGCAACACCAGGCCTGAGGGCCCAAGGGCATCAGACACTGGGCACATAGCAGTCAAGGTAGGTGGCACACAGACCGGTAATGTTGACTCTCACTTTGAGAGATTCTCCCGGATTCTCCCTCCATCTTCCAGTGACATCATGGGAGGCTCCATGTGGTGTGGCCTCTCTTTAAGGCTTGCCTAAACCCTTGCTCATCTCCCTGTTTTTAACCCAAAAAGCAGCAGTCTTGCAGACTGCCAGGCAACAGGAAGCAGCCTGAAGTGAATTACAGTTTTCCTGCATTTATTTTTTAACTACGACCTCCTATTTATGGCAAGTGAAACTGGCTTTTCCCATTTAGATGATATAATATTTCCTTTTAAAACAAGTTCATTTAAGTTTTTTTTTAAAGCATAGGCTAAGTCAATTATAAAATGTATATACACACACATATATGTGTATATATATATATATATATATATATATATATATATATATGAAGTAAATAACAGAGCAGGTGGTATGAGGAAATGGCAAGGTCCCAACAGCCATTTGCAAATAATTGATGTTTGGGAAACACTGCAGTATTTTATCACCCCTCACAACCACCAGACAAGATTTGCTCTGTTTTGGAAAAGAGGACACTGAAGCCAAGAGCAGGAAGTGCTCTAGGGCACAGTGAGAACAGGACCATCATGCTCTGGGTTCTAGGGAAATCAAAGGGACAAGGTAATTATCTAAGAAAACTGTGTTAATGTGTAACGGGTAGAAGCCAACTAGTTCCATACATTACCCAATATAGCTCCACACACAGAAGGCACTCTCTACTCTCCCCCAACCCTCCCGCCCCAGTAACATTCCATGGCTCCCCATTGCTTTCGGGCAAAGGGCCAGCTCTTTTCTTGGCAGCTCCCAAGGCCCTTCACCATGTGGCCCCTGCCTCCTTCCCACCCACATCCTCAGAGGAGAAAGGAAAGAACTCAGGAGGACTGTCAGCTCAGAGAGGAGGGAGACAAGGAACGCTATGTTGAGCTGCTGGGTAATACAGGATCCCAAGAAAGGGCAATGGGGGCAGTGACTCAGGCCGGGTCTCCTGGAAACAGAGCATAGAGGACCATAGTCAAGAACGCAGGAGACCGGCTAGATGAGCAGCAGGCTGGCCCCACTCACCTTGCTGGGGTTCTCACAGTTCTAGCTCCCCACTTGTACTCTTTTCTACTTAAAGAGTTTTCTTTGAATACTCATTCTGGTCACAGTTGTAAATAGAAAATCAGTATCAGTTGCCATAAATGGAAGTTAACCAAAAATAGAATATATGTATGATAGAAACAAACCTTATTAATCTACAATTTGATTCTATTTTCTGTGACGAGCAGAGGCTGTGGCTTGCTCTAGATTTGTTAAAAGGGGAGATGGGCTTCAGTATTAAAGACAGGTTAGCCCCAAAGCGAAACTTTCTCCATGGTGTGATCAGGATTATGTGATTTAAAGATATCCCATGTCTTATCCTATGCCAGGTAACATTCTCTTCTTCTGTCAATTAAAGAACCCCTAATGCAGGAGAAAGGGAGAATATTCTTCCACTAGCCTACTGTGATGCCCGAATTTCCCACCTAAACCATACCTCTGGATTACAAGCCAAAGTTGAAACCATACTCCAGAGTACCACCTTACTCAGTGGAATGAGCGTGAAAGGTGGGAGCCTGGAACTCTAAGTTCCAGACCCCACTCTGCCACTTAGCAGCTGTGTGACTTTGAGCATGTTCCCGAACCATTCTGGGCTCCAATTTCCTCCATCTGTAATCAGCAGGGTTGGAGCAAAGGCTCTCTACCTCTTGGATTCTTCAAGCTTATGGGGGATGGGCACTGGATTCCTCGGAACTTCAGCTTCCCTGTGTCCATCCTTCATCAGCTCCCCTTCTATGGGCCTCCACGGACAGAGACAGGACAAGCCTGTGTTCAAAAGCCCCTTTGCCACCATGGGTGGAAGGCAGTGTGAGGACTGAGCCTGGACCAGAGAGATGGCAGCTTGTGAAAGGAGGACATTGGGAGGGGCCGGCGACTGGGGTGGGGGAGGTGGGTTGGAAGAAACACCTGTAGGGTCTCATAGGGCCTTGCATACCTTTTAGGAAGCTGATCACTTTGCCCCATTTTCCCGCGTCAAAGGGGTGCAGTTTCTCCAGGCCCATGAAGGTTATGTTGTAGCGTGGGGAATACACGATGGGCCAGCGCGACTCCGGCACATGCTGGTACAGCTGAGTTGCGTGCGGCCTTCCATGCGCACAGGGACAGACACAGAGACGGGCAATCTCAGTGTGAAAAGCATCCTCCTCCTCCCTACCGCCCCATTGTACTAACCCCACAGCCCTGACCCAGTACTACTAGCTCCCTCTCCCTTGGTAGCAGGAAGAGCGCCATTTAGCAACCATAACAATGGTCATGAGAGCAGCTCCTTACTGAGCATTGGCTCTTTCCCTGCACTATCCAACCCAAACCTCACCGGGGCCCTGGGAGTTAGGCACCACCATCGCAACAGAGGCTTGGAGAGGGAACCAGGCGTGCCCAAGGTCACACTGCAGATCTGTGCAGCAGCCAAAGATCACCCAGGTTCACCTGGCCGCAAGGGCTCTGCATCTCATTTCCACATTATAAGAATCACGCTAAACAGCCGTGTGGCCCTAGACCTCAGTTTCCTTAACGGTAAAATATGGGGCTGTCGCGAGATAATGCATCCAAACAGCTGAGCACAGAAAGCGCCCTATCCCTGAGGGCTGGGGGTGGGGGTGACGGTTCCCAGAAACAGCAAGTCCGGGTTCATTCAGGCTGTGGCCCAACCCGCAGCCAGGGATGGAGATCACCTCAGCCTTGCCGCGCAGCTGACCACCCCCTCCCACCCCATTACACCTCTGCAGCCACCGCCGCACCGGGACAAGAAACCCGGCTCCAGCTGCTGCCACGGCGAGGGGCCTCCGCACAGCCGGCGAAGCCCGGGATAAGACAGACGTCAGACCCGCGCATGTCGCCTGCCCTCGCCCAGGTCGGAGCCCCTTGGTCCGCACCTCGGACCGCAAAAAGTGGCGCGGGGCCGGCCTGGACTCACTCGGCCTGAGCGGTCCCTCGCCCGCGGTACCTGGGCACGCACCTGACGAGTCCGCCGGGTAGCCCGCGCACTAGCGCTCCCGCCCACGGGGACCCCTGGTAACCCCGGGGGCCTGGATTGGAGCCCAACCCCGCGCCCCCACCCCTCCTCACTCACATCCCGGGGCCGGGCCCTGCCTGCGCTGGCCACTGCTCCGCGACCGGGCGGGGCGGGGCACGGCCCCGCCCAGGACACGCCCCCGGCCTTAGCCTTCTCCTCTAGGGGCGGAGCTCCGGCGGGCTTGACTCCGCCCCGCCCGCTCTCGCGCCGGCGTCACAGAGGGATGGAGTCCCGCAGTGAGCGCGCCCGCAGTTAGGAGGCCACGCCTCCAACGGCCATCAGGCTCGAAGTCCCGCCTTCGCAGACAAAGGCCCAGTGGAATCCGGGCTGACTCGGGAAGCCACGCCCCCTAGGGGGAGGGCCGCCCGAGTTTTCACCAGGCTCGTCACAGAGGTTTGGAACGTGCGGAATCGCTCCGCCCCGGGGGAGGGGGCCACCCACTGTCCCGCCCCCGTGCCGCTGCTCTCCTTCAGGGTTGAGGCCTAGGGACGCCTGCATTCCCGGCTGATTCTGCGGCAGGCGCGCTGTGTGACCTTGGGCAAGCGTCCCCGCTCTGGGACTTCCGTTTCCAGTAAAATGGGATGGGGGTGCTCTGACCCTGCAGCCTGTGACCTAATGAAATCCATGACTTCTCCGACTTGAGGCCACATGTGTGTCCTCCCCTCCCCATATTTGGCGACCCCAAGGTGAGACAAACTCCCCACATTTGGGTTCTCTGAGCCTCAGTTTCCTCATCAGCAGAGCCAGTCTGGAGATCCAGCCTTAAGGGTACAGCCGGGTATCCGCGCTAGCTCCCTGTCCCTCCCACCCGAATCAAACAAGACAGCCGGGAGTGCCTTGGGGCTGGACCCAAGGCTCCAACAATAGAGCTCCAGAAGACAGAGACAATGGGCCCCTCTGTTGGCCCAGCTGTCCCCTCCAGCCAAACAAGCAGCTGACCCGAGGGCTGCCGGGAACAGGGTAGCTGGGATCCCTGGTGGCTCTGTGAGGGCGCCCGTGTGTGTGATAGAGTGGGCCACCGTGAAGGGGAAGGGCACAGACGTTTGAACGGTGCCCTCCAAGTGCCTATCACTTGATTTTATGATGGCATTGGATTCTCACAACCAATTCCTAGGAGGGGTGGCTGTCAACCCAATTTTCATAAGGTGAGCTGAGGTGGAGGTCTGGATTAAAACTAGACTAGGCCACCTGTCAGCACCATGGCCTTGGGCAAGTTTGCTTTAGGTGTTGGTCCTTTCTTTCTGCATCTGAAAATGAGGTGATGCCTTCTCACCTACCTTGTGGGGAAGTTGAGACCATCTAAAGAGACAGTAATGCTGATGACTATTTAAAGAGCACCTCCTGTCTGCTGGGTTCAATTCTAAGAGCTTTATGATCACTTCCTCCTTGTAACAAGCCTAGGAGGCGAGCAACGGTTTTCCCCATTCTACAGAGGAAGAAACTGAGGCACAGAGCAGTGAAATAACTCTCCCTAGCGTCAGGGATGTGGACAGTTGTAAACTGTAGCCACAGAAGGAAAAAAGTAACCTTTAATAACAACAGGCAAGAACGCGTGTGCAGTAACCCTGTTTTACTGTGAGAAATTCATCTCCGGGAACGTGCTCTATGGTTTGAAAAGCCCCACAGACAAACCTGTTGTTGGGAGAACAAGGGTCTAGGGCAGGCCGGACTGGGGAAGCCACAACCAAACAGAGTAGGATTGATTGCTCTGGGTAAGAGGGTTTTTTAAGTTGTACCCTGTGTGGCTGAGAAGCGAGGTGGTCTGAGGAGGCCCAGGGGCTTGGGAATACCTTCAAACCACCATACCAGTCTGGACCACTGACCTACACCATTACCTGTGGGAGAAATGAACTAGGTTGTTCCTATTGTTTGGGGCCTCTTTGTTACAGCATCTTAGCACGGCCGCTCACCAAGACATGCACTGGGACACAGCTGTGAACCCAGCAGGCAAGATCTGAATGGCTTAGTCAAGCTCATGGTGGAGTGAGAGAGACAAATCTCAAACTAGGAAGTGATCATAAATTGCAAAATATAAGTGTTGTGAAAGGCGCGGGCTGAGAGGTGGGAGAGAGTGATGGTGCCCCCCGATTTAGACACTGGTCATGAAGGCACCTTGGAAGAGATAGTTGTTCTCTACGGGTTTTTTTGTTTTGTTTTGTTTTTTGTTTTGTTTTGACATGGAGAGAGCAAGCACAAGCAGGGGGAATGGGAGGCAGGGGAGAAGCAGGTTCCCTGCTGAGCAAGGAGCCCCATACGGGCTTGACCCCAGGACCCTGGGATCATGACCTGAGCCAAAGGCAGCTGCTTAACCAACTGAGCCACCCAGGTGCCCCTGTTTTCCACTTTTTAATCCTGTAAATCTTATTTTATTTTTTTAAAGATTTTATTTATTTATTTGACAGACAAAGATCACAAGTAGGCAGAGAGGCAGGCAGAGAGAGTGGGGGAAGCAGGCTCCCTGCTGAGCAGAGAGCCCAATGCGGGGCTCGATCCCAGGACCCTGCGATCATGACCTGAGCTGAAGGCAGAGACTTTAACCCACTGAGCCATCCAGGGACCCCTGTAAATCTTACTTTAAAATGTTGTTGTGAGGGATACCTGGGTGGCTCAGTTGTTAGGTGTCTGCCTTTGGCTCAGGTCATGATCCCAGGGTCCTGGATTCCAGCCCGGCACTGGGCTCCCTGCTCAGTGGGAAACCTGCTTCTCCCTCTCCTACTCCCCCTGCTTGTGTTCCCTCTCTTGCGGTATCTCTCTCTGTCAAATAAATAAATAAAATCTTTTCAAATTTTTCAAAAATGTGTATAACAAGACACTGATTTGTTGAACACTATACTTATAATTTTCCCCCTTTTGTGCAATCTTAGGATATGTTTCATCTTCAAATGAATGAGAAACCCTCAAAACATTAACACTCCTTTTTTAAAAATGCAGGCATCCAGTGACAACATTAATTGCAGAAATGCACCAAAGATGACTAATAAATGGCACAGATCCAATATTTCAATATTAGTTAAGTTGACACAGTATTAAAACCAGGTCCTTTAACAAGAAAGCACTTTGATTTGCATTCCAGGACCTGGCAAGAATAATAATGATACTGGCTAGTGTTTTTTAAAGCCTTAAGAGTGCCAAGCATGCTAACCATATACAATGTGTTATTTGTTTTATTGATGAAGAGATGGTTCTTAAATGAGCAGAGGAAACCCCAAGTGTGAAGACCAGACGCCAGATGGAGCAGGAGAAGGTAGTGTATGTTTTATTCCTACCACAATGGGAAAATGTGTACCAAGCAGGATCCTAACAGGAGAGACAGGACCCAGTCAATAGGGTTTCATGAAAAGAATTTAGCAAAGGGGTAATTTACCCCAAGTGTATGGTGGGGGGCACTGTCATAAGGAAATCATTGGGATGGTGCAGTGTCTGGGCTGGCAGCCGAGGGGAGCCTTTACCCCCTAAACCTGAACTGAGGAGGAAAGGAGTGGTTTCCTGGAAGCGGCAAGAGCCTTAGTGTTGGGTGATGGGTCCCCCTGAGAAAAGCTGTGGCTAGAGACACAGTCACTGCCAAAACTGGGAGTAGGTCAGGGGAAATACCCCAACTTTTCTCTCCTCCCACCCTCTGATGCTCATCAGTGCCTCCCACTGGCCGAACCCAACTGAGAGCCAAAAACCCAGGTGATGGCATCCACAGAGATCGGCCTTGTTGGGGGAACACAGAACAGGTGAAAAACGTGGCTAAGGGATCTGGGAGGTGGAGCCTAGGCAGAGAATAACAACAGGTATTCTAGATGACCTTAAAGATTTCTCCAGCCCTCTCTGGGCCAACTCTGAAACAGAAATGGGTTGGGCTTGAAAAGTACCCTTCTTGCCAGTATTGCCTGTAAGCATGTTGATGGTCTTGAGTACTTTGTAGGGCAGTCACCATGGCAACCTGATACCCAGGCTTGGCTATCTGCATCTTACCATCCAAACCACAAGTCAAGGAGCTGGTCCAGCCAGGTGACCAGGTAATGCCCAAACGTTGAGAAATCATTGCATCTGTTAGAGCCCCTGGCCTCAGGCTCAGCCAGGTCAGGGTGGCAGGGATGTTTGCACACCCTGGGGAAGGATGAATTCATTGCTCCCATCTCTGGGCTCCTAAGGGTGGTTTGCTTTGCCAGTGAGGACTGGCCCTGAGGGAGTTGCACAGCCATGAGAACTCATTAGCCCACAGTGCTGCCTGGACTCTCTCCCTTGAAGGCACTTGAGGCCAACAACAAACAGCTCACAGGCATGCAGGTTCTCTCTCAGCTGCACACATGGAGGGAGACACATACCCCACAGCCACAGGCACACACCCACTGCATCACACACAAATGCACAGATAGGTCCAGACACAGATGCTTACAGACAGACGTGTACCCACAGTGCATTCCCCCATGCCCCAGCCTGGGTCTGGCCACCCTGCTGATTCTTCGGTTCTTCTACTCTCCATTTTCCTGATGGTCCAAGGAGGAAGGGGGATGGCCCACAATATGCTCCTGTGGACCCCTGAACCTCTCTGGAATTGATTGTCTCCTTTATCACTCTCCCTCTGTCCCAGAAGTTTCTAGAACACAAATACAGAAGGAGGAAAGGAAAGAGGGAAAGCAAGAAGGAGAGGGACAAAGGAAGGGAGATAGCGACATAGTCATGACGAAAATGGGACAGTACGAGATAAATATGCCAGGGCAGATCCCCATTTTGTTGGGCCCCATGTTTATATGGGGCGGGGAGGGGATGGGGAACTGGTTTTCAAAAAGGAAGACCAAAACTCTCAATACAAATTAGAGACAGAGGCTTGGAGGAGGCCTGTGTAAGCAAGGGACCCGGAGTTGCAGAGTAAATCTGCTTCTGCCATGTGCATGAAACACAGATGGGTAAGCCCACTAACACATGTAGGAACACAGACCCTGGAACCCCTCCCTCCCATGCACATATGCACATGGGTACACACACACACACAC